>JANHJO010003814.1:245833-260935 GCA_032468235.1 Pseudoxyrhopus heterurus | reverse complement strand
ATGTAATATGTAGAGGGAAGTGGGAGCACAACAGCGCCGGAGGCAGTCACTGTGACCACTATACCCGGGTAATTAGTGTCATATAATATTCAGTTTGCTCTTCTTAATTGTAAGCATTAATCTATTCATTTCTGCACATTCTAATATTTTCCTGATCACATTGTCATCTGTGGGTATCTCTTCACTTTTCCAGTTTTGTGCAAATACAAGTCTAGCTGCAGTTAATATGTGAATAATTAAATATGCATTTCCCTTACTATATTTTTCGGGTAAAACCCCCAACAGAAATATTTCTGGCTTTAAACCAATATGCTGCTTTATCATTTTTTTCCAACCACGTATGTATTTTTGTCCAGTATTTTTTTGCTTTTGAGCAAGTCCACCACATATCTGGTGGCACTTCCAGCATTTAGCTGACTTATCTTTAAACATCTTTGCCAACCTCACTGGCGCGAAATACCATCTATAAAACATCTTGTACAAATTGTTTTTTTAATAAAATATGCTAGATGTTACCAGGCAACTAATTTACTTATTTTTATTTTTTGCTACTTTAGATTAACGGATCTCCTCTTACAATTTTCTTGTACAGAGTTTCACTATTGTTGGCTCATTGCATCTCATCAAATTATTAGTCCCTAAGGGCAATAAATATAGTCGGAATTAGCGTAGCATGTACTTAATTGAAATTAACTAATACCCATATGCCTACAGTTGGTTACACAAGGGATTTCCAAATTGTAGCTTGGGATAAGTAACCTTGGATATTACAACATCTCATCAAACTGAGATTATCTTGAAACAATGTTACATGTGTAAATCCTGCTACTTGTGTTTCCATGTGTGACAAAGGTAGGTAAATCACAGTACAGGTAGTCCTCGATTTACAACAGTTCATTTAGTGACTTCAAAGTTACAATGGCACTGAAAAATGTGACTTATGACCATTTTTCACATTTACCTTTGCAGCATTCCTATAATCATTTGATCAAAATTCAGATGTTTGGCAACTGACTCATATTTATGACGGTTGCAGTGTCCCAGGACCATGTGATCCCCTTTTGTGACCTGACAAGCAAAGTGAATGAGGGAGCCAGATTCACTTAACAACCAGGTTACTAACTTATCCATTGCAGTGATTCACTTAACAAGTGGCAAGAAAGGTCGTAAAATGGGGAAAAACTCAAATGTCTCACTTAACAATGGAAATGTTGGACTCAATTATGGTCATAACTCGAGGACTACCTGTATTCAGTACATAAAGTTGCAATGCATTTTTTTTTGGATCCATCCCATCCCAAATCCACAAATACCTATGAATCATAATCCATCTTATAATGGAACCTCAGTCACTCAGAAAATGGTTTCTGAACAAGCAGTGCATTTTTTGCTCTGCTAGCTAGACAAATGGTTGGTTTGGTTGCTAGGAGCTGGTCTCTCTAGATTATTCACTCCTGGATTAGAAAAGGAATAATGTGGAATCAATCTGAAACTCGGACTGTTGTGCCTGGTCTGTAGAGGTGAGATTCGGATGGTTTCATCTCTTTGGTAAGCTCAACCAGAGGGGCTCACGTCCTATCCACCCAGTCTTTGTTTTCGAAGAACGCCTCTGCATTTAACCCCTTTTTTTTTGCAAAGCTTTTTCTTTTTACTTCTCTTTCTGCATCTTAATTGCTGGCTGTGTGCTGGAAATTTGATATTTTCCCTCATGGTGGACTCTTGATTTAATAGTACCAGAGGTGTGAGTTAAAATAACTTAACTCCCCATATGGAAGAGGCAAACAGCAACAAGTCTTCAATTACTGAGAGAATGATTTAATGACCTAATCATATTGAACTTTTACTAAAAAGACTGTACATATTATCAATTTGAAAATATTTTATATCTTCATTGTATTTTTATTGCATTCTGTGTGCAATTCTCCTTTCTCTCTCTCTGCACTTCAGGAGTTTGCAAATCGATATTCTCCTTGCCAGCTGCTTTCCTCTTGGAATTTTCCCTCTGACCTTGAAAAAGAACTGTGTATTCTTGTTTGCTTCTCTGCTGCCAGAACTGGCTGTAAGAGAGGAATTCTGTACATTTGTAAAATGCCTCCTAAGAGAGAAGTGAAGGTGTCTATCTGTGAGTCCGACGAACCCAGTGCCACGCTTCTTAGGAAGTATTTGAGAAAAAATTTTCTGTTACATGACATGCTACAGAGATGAATGAAAAATCTGATAAAAAAGTTTATTAACAGAGTTAAAACAAACCAAAGACGACAGCATTGTGGATAATTAGTAAGTGAAGGTTTTGTTTGTGACTGGTTTAATTATTATAGAATTTTTTAATGATTTAAACTTGATAAAAGTTTTGTTTTCACAGGAGTTAAAACTGAATTAGATATCAATTTATGTTCTGGAGATGACCACTTGATTGCTAAAGTATATAAAACGTTATTCAAGATGAACCTGGAAGACAAATATGTAAAAGACTGCATGGTAAAATGGGCAAAACAATTTGGGTATAATATAATGATAGATAAATGGAATGTATAGGCTAATGGATTAAAGTTTACTTTGAATTAATAGTTTGAAAGGAAATTGTTATAAAATGATGTGTCGTTGGTGTTTGACTCCAGATAGATTAGCAAAAATGTATAGAGGGACTTCTAACAAGTGTTGGAAATGTAATCAAAATCCATGTACATTTTGTCATATGTGGTGGTCTTGCAAGTATGTGAAAACATTCTGGATAAACGTAATGATAATGCAGAAATACTTAAGATACAAATATTAATAAAACCGAAAGTTTTTCTTTTAGATATTATGGATAAATCAACTGAAAAAAACAATTTAGGATGCTATTTCTTTACATGGTGACCTCTGCGAGGATTGTATTTGCTGGGAAGGAAAGGAGATGTCGATTGAAGAATGAATTTTAAAATAAATAAATTATAAACCTCTTACACAAAGTGACAAAAGTCAAAGAACTAGATCTCTTCTTACCTTTGAATAGAATAGAAAGATATTGAATAGGATAGAAGATACTTGAAAAGGGTTGTAGAAACTGACCAAGAGAGCTAGTTTGGTATGGTTACCAGGCTAGAAACTGGAAGCCAGTTGGGTGACTTTGTACCAGTCATTCTTAGTCCAAAGAAGAAAATGGCAAACCACTTCTGAAAAATCCTGCCAAGAAATCCAGGCAATTACCACAAATAAAAATTTACTCAAAGGAATGTATGCACACACATGCACACACAAACACATAGTGTTTGACACTGCCTGCAAATTATTATCTATATATATAAAAATGGTTGTGTGTGTGTGTGTGTATGTTCCAGTATAACTGGAACGCCTCGAGCAATTTCAACCAAACTTTGTACACAGATGACTTACTCTCTGGAAACAAATACTGTGGGGATAAGACACCCTAAGGCCCCTTGGGTGTGTATTCTGACCCCTTGGGGGGGTGTTCTGTGAAGATACAGCTGACAGCGCAGTGGAGTTGCCGTGGTAACAGCTTCACAGTACTCCACAAGGGGGCATTTGTAACGGGACCTGCCTGCACCACTACGAGACTGACACGATGTACGTCACACAGAGACATTTCTTGACGCTTCTGGGGGCACAGGGAAAACATTTTAAACTAATTTAATTGTCGCCGAAATCAAAGACAGAAGAGAAGCATATTGTGTTGTTCATGGAAATCACTTGTTTTTTAAATCAATATAAAGGTGTTGAGATCCAGCACTATATGTCATATTATCAAAGAAGTAGTATAACCTTATAGGACTATATATTTAATAAAAAACATATATAAGGAAAAAAATGAAAAAGGCAAAACATTAATGCAGTAATCAAATATCAGTTCGAACTTTATTTCCAAGGCATTTCAGTAAATATTTTTTACAACTTACATACATCTGATATTAGAGACACTCGCCATACATTACAAAGGAAGTCAATTATTTCTTAACCCTAGCTTTATGGAATCTACTAAATTAGCACCAAGAAATGTCCCATATTCCCACAACAAATAGAAACAAAGTTCCAGTGGCAAGGGAAAAGGAATGGTGATGACAACAAATGGTAACAATCACATTTCTATTTCTTTTATGGTTTCAGTTCAGAAAACACGAAACTCCCCAAATCCATCATGAAATATAAGTCTAAGTGCTTATACAATGGTTGTTGTTGAAATTGGATGTTTAGCAGGAATGTACAATGAGCAGAATCTGAAGGAGAAATTTCATTTTCCCATATTTTTGCCATCACGTATAGTCATTGCATCTTTAATATTTTTTTCTCCAAGCTCCTCCCCTTTTTAGAAGGTAGCTTTCTTATGGCCTTTTTGAATGTGTACAGTACTTCTCTTCAGACTTGTTTAAATCTTAAACTTAATTCTTATATAAATGTAAAATCTAATGGGGAATTGTGTGCTTTAACCCAATTATTTAAAAATAATTATTTAAAATAAAAATAATATTTCTTCTGTAGAGCTGCCAGTTTTTTTTATCTGCAATGGATTTTAGGGAGCTGTATCAAGTTATGTGAACCCACAGCCAGAATATAGGTTTATTACTTTAATAACATCTTGGCTGATATGTTATTGACGCACTGACACATTGGACAAGAATATTATACTTTAAAGAGACATCAAATATTTTCATTGCATTGAAGCAGCCTTCCTCAACTATGGATCTCCCAAATGTGTTGGGATTGTGTGCCTTGACATCTGAGAGTCTGGGAACTGCACTCCCAATGTATTTGGGTAGGGCAAAAAATATAAGAAAATTGTTTCAAAATTGAATACATCTAATCACACAATTACAGAGATTTGAGCAATCACAGACAATTGAGCAACATATTATTTCAGCTTGAAGTTTTTGAGATTGGATTAAAATATAGATATGTTGCTAAATGTAAGTGCTTTGCTAAGAAAGGAAGGAAGCTTAAGACAGCAAATCATCTCATAGGCCACATTTCAGATGAATTGTTAAGGCTGTTGCTTCAAAAGCTGTTAATGGCTCAATTGTGATCTAAGTTTCAAAGGATATTTAACACCATTTCAATACATTTATCTATCACCTAAAGCAGGGGTGTCAAACTGGCGGCCCACAGGCCCGATGCGTTAACGTGTAGGCCACACCTCCTCCTTCCACGAAGGGGAAAAACGTACCGATACATCACGTGACAGCAACATAACGCCGCGACTTTGACACCCGTGACCTAAAGCATCTATGGCTTATCTTAAAATACTTATCTGTGTTCCGTAACAACAATGAATCAAGAAGCTGAATGTTGGCTGATCTAAATTAAACAAAGATGCACTCTCCAATAGCTATCGTCCCATAAAGCAGTATTGTAATTAAGCGTGCATATGCACTGATCGTCTATGTGCATGTAGATGCACACACACACACACACACACAGCACACACATAAATTGTATTAAAGGAACAGTTTTTTCTTATGCTTCCACTATTTGTTCCATGGTGATTGGGCCATTTGCATGGGAATAGTCAGGCAGCCCTTCTTCATCCAAATCTGAGATGTCTGGTATCTCATCAGATTCTGAAGACAACTCTGTGATAGTGAAATCTGGAATCTATAGAAAAAAATAAGCTCCAATAAATTTGAAGGCAACATTTGAATTCTACGCACCCTCCTCCCCCATCTTACCCCAGCATTCAGCATGTAAACCAAAAGAATCAGCTAGCAAAATCTACACAACTTTGTTTTAAATAGAAATAATTCAAAAGGAAAGAAAATGGGGGGGGGGGAATAAAAACAATCAAAATGTAAATTCATACACTTTCCCTATAAAAAAGAGCCAGAACATTCGAGATACCACTTGGGAAGAAGGTGATTGAGAAAGGTATCATCATAAAGGTATATAAAACAGTAAGTGAATGGGGAGAAGTTTCTCTCTTTAAAATCAGGATGGGCAGAAGACTATACAGGAAGTCCTCGACTTAGGTGGTTCATTTAGTGACCGATCAAAGTTAACAACGGCACTGAAAAAAGTGACTTTTTCACAGTTACAACCTTTGCAGCATCCCCAGGATCATATGATCAACATCTGGATGCTTGACAACCGGTTCCTATTTATGATGGTTGCAATGTCCCAGGGTCATGTGATCCTCTTTTGTGACCTACTGGCAAGCAAAGTCAATGGGGAAACCAGCTTCACTTAACAACCGTGTTACTAACTTATCAATTGCAGTGATTCCACATAACCACTGTGGCAAGAAAGGCCATAAAATGGGGCAAAATGCATTTCACAAGTGTTTCACTTAGCAACAGAAATTCTTGGCTCAATTTGTGGTCATATGTCGAGGACTACCTGTACTTTTTCACCTAGTGCCTAATTAATTTAGGGAATTCCTTATTACAAAACATGGCGATACCACTAACCTGGGGAGGTCTAAATGGGGATTGGATAAATTAATGAGAGACATTTTTTTCCAACAGCATGCCTCCTAACACTAGTTGTGAGGAAACAATGATAGAATAAAGAAGGATATATTTTCATCTCCTGTTTGAGACCACGCCATTGTATAATGCAAGTGACAGAGTTGAGAGATGCCTCATTGGCCCAACCCAACTGGGTGGTTGTTATCATACAGAGTTGTGATCTCTTAAATACACAGGACACAGACAGGGGTGGGCTTCAAAAATTTCAGCAACCATTCTCTGCCTGGTTGCTGGGTGGGCGTGGTCTAGTTGGCCTCCTGTACCACGGCAGGGGGGACATTTTTGCCCTCCCCAGGCTCCGGAGGTTTTTCTCGAGCCTCCAAGAGGGTGAAAACAGCCTCCCCCAGGCTCTGGAGGCCCTCTGGAGGCTGGAAATGGGCCGGAATGTCCAGGAGGCCCGTTTTTCACCTTCCCCGAGCCTCCACACGTACCCTGTACTTACCTGGCATCCAAAACGGGCCGCGTGGGGACTCCTGGGAGGGGCAGGGTGGGCGGGGCCAGCCAGGGGTGGGATTTACGGGTTCGGTGAACTGGGCAGAATCTTAGCTAGAAGATCGCCCGAACCCGTGCGAACCCGTAGCAGCCCACCCCTGGATACAGATAACTAGGTGAAAAAAATCTATCATTATTCAAAAAATCTGAAAATACTAAGGATGTTCACAAGGAGTTTGATTGAATGTTACCAGAAAGAGGTTTTCATTACAATTTAAAGATAATGTGCACTGGAGACAAACTGCTAGTACGGGTTTATTTCATATTGGTTCTGTTATTGAAATATGACACACCAAAATATGATACTCCAGTATTTTGACTGAAGTCAGTCAACGGACTAAACATGCACTGTATCCCTTTCATCTTGCTGCAGCATATCCTTGTTTTAGTGTTAATATAGTCTTCAGATTCCTTCTTATCTTATTAATTATGCATGTGACTACTGGTAGGACATGAGATAAATGTATACATCATTCTTTTAATTTATCTAAGATGATCGGAGTTGATCTTGAGAATTTCCCCTCCTGTTGAGTTGTTTTGGGACAGGGATTGTTATATTTTGTGTGTGTGTGTGTGTGTGTGTGTGTGTGTGTATTCTATTTCTCTGTTTTTTTGTGTTGGTTATTGACTGAATTTTGAGAGCAATACTTTGACTACATGGAGGTATAGTACTTAAACCAATGAGCTGGAATAGTAGACAGACTAAATTTAAGTTTGCAATCAGCTGGAAAACGTGTAACTATATATCATTATGATGTATTATATAGTCTGTTCTTTGAACCTAGGATCTACATTTGATGAAACTGTACTAGTGGATGCTAAAAAAAGCACATAAGGGTAGTTAGTACTGTATATTTAATAGCTGTTTTAAAAGTAATGTACAATAGAAGCCCTGTGGCAGTGAAGGGTGCTTTATTTATTGATAGTAAAGATAGCTAATGTCATTTTTGCTCTAATTAACTGCAGAGTACTTCAGGAAAAAAAAACCTCATAGAGCTTACTATAAACCGTATTCCTCAAAACCTCAATACTGTGTACAGTATTGAATGGAGCTTAAGAACTCAGCTAGACTGAAACACTTCAAAAGGCCTACTTTATTCTGAAAATTCAAAACCACTGCAAGCATTTACAGCAGAATTCAGTTAAAGAGACGCTCTGTGTTTTTTAAAATCTAAAATGTAGTGAATACTGCATACTTTTTTTTCTCATGCATATCAAAATGGCTTTAGAATAGATTATTTAGTTCTTCTATTCTGGTGAACCAAATTGTGCCCTTCTCAATAGGCCCCACTGCAATCTCAGATTGTACTCCAAGGACTCTCGCTCTGAAATTTCAAAATTATAACTTAATTCTACATGGTATTTTAATATTTCTGCATGCAGTACTTTTTTATGAAATAGATCTACAAGGACATATGCTCATTTTTGAAATAAATCATGGCTGTATCAATATGCTAATTGTCTAGGATGCATTTAAGTCCCAGATGAATTAAGTATTTATAGCTGCCAAGATTTAAACTGAGGCAACTATTTTCACAATGTTTTGTTCCTTGAAGTGTTTATCAGAACTATGGAGGATGAGAAAATAAAAGAGCCCATTCTGGAGAATGGATTCAGTTTACAATCATCTGATTCACTTAATATCTCCCATAAAAACCAGTTATAAAATCAGGTGCAGTCACGTGGGTGCCTCGTCTTACATCCTTCGTGATTTATGACTAAAATCCCAATCCTAATTGCGGAGGGCTACCTGTAATTTGCTGTTCAGTTATCAAAAACAACAAAAGTTCCTACCTGAAATTCAGGCCAACAATGAACAGTTATTTACTGAGACAGAATCTATTAACTGGTTTTATGTGTTTTTACATTATTATATAAATTGGGGACATCACTAACTGAACAGCAAATTACTGGTAGCCCTTCGCATTTAGGATTGGGATTTCAGTCATAAATCACGAAGGACGTAAGACAAGCACCTGCATGACTGCACCTGATTTTACAAATGTTTTTATGGGCGTCATTAAGTGAATTGCATGATTGCAAGTTTGAATCCATTCTCCAGAATGGCTGGGGGTTTTTAAATGAAAACTGCAGAAATCAGGAAAAAAATCTTTGCAAATTGTGGTCCTATGACATTGGGATGCTACAATCAGGCATAAATGGGAACCTATTGCCAAGCATACAAAATGTAGTTATGTGATTGCAGGGATGTATGCAACATTTCATGAAGGTCAGAAGTCTTAGGACCTTTGGGAGATGCTATGCTTAAATCGAAATCAATTTTTTTTGCTTATTAAGTTAAATTGATATTAATATACTTAAGTTATTAACTTAATAGTAGTTTGTTAAGTTGTTATAACTTTTCCCTCTGTATAATTACTTTCTCTCCCAATTGGTATTGTAGCTTTCTTGACAATATTTTATTATTAAAGTGATTAGGTCTTATATGCCACTGTAATCCATAGAGACTTTGCATTGATTTGCAGTTCCTGTCAAAGCTTCCTTTTTTAAAACCCCAACATCAGTGGCCTTGGGCCACTGAGGTCAGTGGTGTAGGGGAGGTGACAAAAGCAATGTTATGACTTTGTGCCAGAAGCCACATCATTCTTCTATACATCATGACATTGCTGTATTGCATGTGGGTCCCTGGAAGAGAGGCACAGTGCCTTAAAACATGCTACTTCAGCATTTAAGATGAATTTGTTTTAAAACTTTCTGGCCAAAACATATACCCTGTTGTATTTGGGGTAGAGGGAAGCCTATGGCTTTCCAAATGACTTTACTTTGCAGCTCCCATCAGTTTCCATCATATAGTCAAGGATCAGCGAAAATGGGAGATGTAGTTCACCAGATCAGAATTTAAGGCCTTTCGTACCAGGCAATAATTGACAATGGTATCGGGTACCAATTGAAATTTCTGCCTATAAGTCTATTTTTGTGTGTGTTTTTATTTATGTTTATTTATTTATGTTTTCAGCATTGTCAAAGCAATATGTAGAGGTACTGTGTGTTTGCTGCAGTACCTCAAGCTGCAGTGGCTCAAGTGATTAGAACAGAGTACTGCAGATCATCAGTTTGGCTGATCGAATCCCACCAGCTCCAAGGTTGACTCAGCCTTTCATCTTTCTGAGGTCGGTAAAATGAGAACCCAGATTGTTGGGGGCAATATGCTGACATTGTAAACCGCTTAGAGAGGGTTGCAAGTCCTGAGGCGGTATATAAATACAGTGCTATTGCTATTAAGGAATTACTGTATTATCCAACTTTGTGCTAAAGCATCTCAGAATACTTTTGAAGACTGCCAATCTTCCAGCCTCTAAAATATTACTAGCATCACCACCAAGCAGCTGATACTTTACTAGTTTGAATTGGGGATCGGGTTTTTTTTAGAGCCAAAACATTTTGGTCTATGAAGTTATTTTCAGAGAAGAACCTAAGATGATCACACAAGTGTCAATGTAAATTCAAGGCTCGTACCTGCAATGCAATTTGAGCAACAATAAATGTAATTCAGATTTTCTATACTGAAGTTGTTATTTATATCTTTTATGAAGGAATGGCAATGGCTCAGCCATTTGGCTTGGAGCCCTGATGGGGGCGCTCTGTTAGAAGTGGGTTGATGGACTTAACAGGGAAAATGTCACCAATGTATTACCATTCTTGCCTTGTTTTTTTTTTTTGTATCTAATGTTCATTTTAAGTCACCCAGAGCCATTTTGCAGAATCAGACAGGAAGCTTGTAAATTTAATAAATAAATCTTAATTTATTTTGATCGTTTGTAGTTTTGTTTAATCTGATAAATATTCTGAAACTTCCTTTGTAAAGTGTGTTGCATGTTTACAGTAGCAGGGGCAGGTAATGAACTTATAAATCAGGCATCATGGGATTCTGTCTGAGAAAGGTTACCCGCCACTTTTTCTTCAAGTCAACTTTGGGTCTACTACAGCCCATTTTAATGTTTTTTAAACCAGCTCTTACTATTTTATGAAAGCCAATGATACTAACCAAGAATATTACGAATGTTTTTGTTCATACAACTGAACCAAGTTAAGAAACTGTGGCACTCTGCTCTGTTTCATATAATGCCAAAATTGTGCACCAGATCAATTTCCCATATCCCATATCCAAAGCAGGAATACTCCTAAATCTAGAATTAGCTTTTAGGTCTGATTTTCAAAATGATTTAGAATATCTCATGCCATTTTATTTTACTGCAGGAAGTCAATGCACAATGATGGAATTGTGCAACCTGAAGAAAACAGTTATGGACATCTATCCAAACAAGTGATCTCAAATTTATGGGTTAAATTGCCTTTCTATAGCATTGAGATAGCACCTTGCAACGTAAGAAGCATTATTTTGTTAGACTGCTACTGAAATTAACATTATCCATTTAAGTAACTAGATAACGCCCAAAAGATGATCTGCCAAAATAAGCTAAGAAGTTAATTAGTGCTGTTTAGTAACTTCAGGAGTGCATTAAGGGAGGAAATTTAGTAGTAGACTAACTCGTGATTTGTTGAAAATCCAGATTTATAGAAGTGTGATCTAAAACCAGCTCCCTTGTTGTTTTATTCTATTTTATCAACTTGAATAAAATATTAATCATTGAGCACTTATCATCTCTCATTATATGTGTAGACAAAACTATAATTGTTTCTTCTATTTTTAGACAAAACTATTATCATACAGAATTTTGGAAGTTTTGGAAACTGCTAGTGTAATACAGACAAGCAATAAAACAAAAGACATTTCTGCTTGGGATAAACATTTTTTCATATCTGTGAGTTCTCAATTATAAGAGTCAGTGACTATCACACAATCTGATGGATTGTCCAAGACCACAGGATGTCTGAACTGAACCCCAGTAGCTTAAAAAAAATCACCACCAAGTCCCAAGTCCCAACCCTCCCTTTGAGAGCCCTGTCAAGCAACAGAAAGTACGATCAGATTAAGCTGAAATATTAAAGCTTAAGCAGCAGCAGATAGTTAGTAAAGCTGGATGGGGAGCCAGAGAAGGAAACAAATGCGGCAGCAACATTGAGCCCATCTAATTTAGATGTAATGCGTGAAATGCCGATTAAGGGACTAGCAGTTTATATTCACCCAATTTTAAAATACAACCCAGCTCAATAATAATTGAGTCACAATATAGCATATAGAATATTTGCAACCATACTTGCTTACACAATTCAAGAGACAGACTTTGGCTGCTGAAGCATTTATTACTTGAGAGCATACATGGAGAATTACAAGGCGAAATGGTACTGAAGACAAGCTACACACCCGCGTACACACAGCATGAATCGAATTGAGTGCATAATACTCGAGGGTACTTCCAGTGGAGTGATTAAGTAGTATGAAGAATATTAAATACTATAAATGTTCACAGCATATGAGGAACTCTGGAAAAAGGTTAGTCATGAACTTCATTCAAACAGAGCAGGGAAGTTGATCAGAGCACTCTTTTAGTATTTAAAATAATGTGGCTTAATATTTTTAAGAAATAGCATGAATGCAAAGATATTCCAATTACCGTGGTGTATTTTTTTCCAAAGTTATTTTCTAATTAAGTGGTTTGCTTTGTTTTCTAATATACATTGAAAAGCTTTGTTTTACATATATTTAAATATATGAAGATGGGGCTTCATAGCTAAATAGCTGAACAAGGTGTGGTCTCCAATGTCATCAGCTGAGGTTTAGAAGTCATAAGGCACCCACATTTTTCAGTCCACTTAAGCGAAGGACATACAATTCAACTTAAACGTGCAACACCATTTCATTATGACAGTTCCCTTTGACAGAGAAAACTCTAATGGAAATAGGACAAAAATTCTGCTAATGACTAAGCCACCGTGTTAGTTAGGGCACAAAGTATACATTTGCCTGCCGCAATTTATTCTTCCTTCTTTTCGGGCCGTTTGTTCTCCTGGTTGGTTTTTTTATCCCCTTCACCTTTGTGCTCAGCACTGTGAGGGCCAGCCAACTGTGGGTAAAAGGGACCTACCAGCCAGTTGAGGGGTGTGTTGTTAACAAGATAATCCATCACGTCATCCAACGACTCTTTCATTTTCTTCAACTGCCCTTTACTAGAGGTAAGAAGGTTGTCAGACACTTCTCTGAAAGAAGAGGCTGACCGAAAGTTTTTGTACACGTCTCCTGCAATTTCTCCAACGTGGTGAACCTGGCCCTGAATGTTCTGGGGCAAACCCTGTATGCTGGACACCAGCGTGAGGCAGGTGGTCTGAAGCTGCTGACTCAGGTTCTGTGCGATTGCTAGAGTGCGTGATTCAATGTGCTGAAAAAGAGAACAGCTCTTAGTAGACAAATCGTTCTTTGCAAACAGTTTTTTACGTTTCATAACTTAAAACAATATCCTTGTAATGCTTCGTTAGCAAAGGACGTAGGAAAACCTATTAAGGAGGTTATAATGTGAGCAAGAGCTTCGTGCATGGACATACCCAACCTTGGAAGCAAAACTGAATTTAGCTGGGGCATTGATTTGATCAAATCCCACCTTTATTGATGAGCCCCGGTGGCGCAGTGGTTAAAGTGCAGTATTGCAGGCAAACTCTGCCCACAGCCTGGAGTTCAATCCTGACAGGGCTCAAAATTAACTCAGCCTTCCATTCTTCTGAGGTCGGTAACACAAGGCTTGTTGGGACCAATATGCAAATAATGCTTCCACATTGTAAACCACCTAGAGTGCCTGTAAAGCACTATGGGGTGGTATAGAAGCCTAAATGCTATTGCTATTTCAACCCACACAATGTGGAATGGATCCATCTGCCTTCCTGAAGGATGCAGCAGAGATCAAAATAGTTTGCCAATTCTTCCTTCCACCTGCAGCGTAATAAAATTTTCATGCTGTATAAGAAACTCTTCAATTTTCTGGAAGGGGAGGGTAGAATTATAATGATAATTTATAATGGTAGAATTGATTTTTTAAAAGTTTGCCTTGCACTCTTCAGATCATATTCCTTTAATATCTAGCATTTTGAACTCTCTTTTGATCCTTACTAGCCTGTATCCTGTAAAGCTTTTTAAGGAGTGGGAAATACTGCCTTTATAGCTCATTATTTTCTATAAAAGCTTTTTGGAAGAAAGCAATTAATGCACAGTAGAAACAAGAATAAATGAATACCAATTTTGTTGTATACATGATGTACAATGACAATAAAGGCTTTGACTAAAATTTAAGCAAGTGATTTAATCCTAGATACAATATCATAGCTGTAGTTTTAAGGAAATTTTCAGGACATTTTATTGTTAAATGTTTCAGATGTACTCAGCATGTGAAACCAGAAGCCAAAGAAAAGGTAATTACTGACAGAAAATAATCAGTGCAATGGAGACAGTGCTCTTCTCTAAGTATGCAGCAGTGAAATGAAGCTGTTAATTTCCTCTTGTACTCTAGTCTACTTATATTAATTTCTTCATAGCTTCTCTATGTGATTCAAAGGTTTTTTTTCCCCAAAAGTTTTGCTTCCTGAAAAACTTTTAAGTGATTGTGATAGACCCCTTCAAACTGAAGGCAAATATAATTTCAGAATGACTGTATCGCTTAGGGATCTTGAGAAATATGAAATTAACTTTGAATACTAAGTTTTTAACTGCATAATGTTTCTGACACTACGTGAGTTCAACTGGGCCCAAAGCATTTTGTTGCCGAATTTTCATTTGTATATGGTGTCAAATGCATTTTCTTGTAGTATCTAACCGTAGTCAGACAGCAGTGATGGATTCCAATTGATCTAATACTATTTTTCCATTTGTGGCAATGTCCTGGTGAAACCTTCCACCGTATCGGTCGCTGACTGCACCTAGATTTTCGGGAAACAAGTCCAAGTATGAATGCAGACAATGCATCTTAAGTGACATGTTGCACTTCATGGTTTTGCATGCTGTAAGACGTTTGCCAACCAGCTGAATGTAGTTTAGTGCTCTGTAGTTGCCAAGAAAATTTTCAACACATCCTTGAATGCTTTCCAGGGAATTTGTCTGGCTGCACTAACAGATCTTTGAACTGCTTGTCGTTGATGACATATTTGATCTCTGGACCAACAAAAATGCCTTTCTTAATCTTGGCATCAGTTTATTCTTGGAAACATCTGTCTCAAATAATGAAAACCTTCACCTTACTTGTTCATTGCT
>JANHJO010003814.1:190150-200484 GCA_032468235.1 Pseudoxyrhopus heterurus | reverse complement strand
TCTTCTATTTGTTTGCACTGTTCATTTAAGAAGGCATTCTTATCTCTTCTAGCTATTCTCTGGAATTCTGCATTCAACTGGGTGTATCTTTCTCTTTCTCCCTTGCCTTTCGCTTCCCTTCTCTCCTCAGACTCTGTTAAATGTAATGATGGTATCTTGACAAGTACTTTCTTGAAATCAAAATACATCTGCTTGGAAATCAAAGCATGAGATAAATTTAAACTCTCAGGATTTGTTCTAGATAATCCATGGTGATTTATCTGCAAACTGTTTACTGATTTGAGTTCTCTTCCCCCAAACTTTCCCAGACATTTATGTTTGACAGTTTGATAAACAATTCCTCAGTCCATTTGTTCTGCGCACTTTAATACAGGGATAATGTTTGATGAGATTCATTCAGAGCAGATCACAGAAGTGGAAGGATTTGTTTTGGGGGATTTTAGTTTATGCTGTATATGGGACAACACTTACCGGTAAACAAAAAATTGTAAAAAAAGCCAACCAGAGGTAGCTCTCTAAAGCACAAGTGATTCCAAACTGAACTATGTATTTTAACACTGTTTTATATTGTTTTTAATCCTTGTTGTACGCTGCCCTGAGTCCCTCGGGATTGGGCGGCATATAAATTTTCTTAAAATAAATAAATAAACAAACAAACAAACTAGAAAAGGAAAATGGCACTCAAGTGGAAAAGTACCAAGAAAAATATGAGATCAGCAGCCAAGCTGGCTAAGTCTGTTGGGAAGTTATAAAAGTGAACAACAACAATAGCACCCTGGAGCTAATATACAGAAACAGGAGATTTCCAGCTAGATATGATTACCTGGTTGGGTTCAGGCTCAGTTTCATTCCAGTTGTGTGTCAGATGACCCTGATCAATAGGCTGGAAGGGCTTATGGCAAGCAGAAGGCAGAATTCTATATAGCCAGCTAGGGAGCAAATAAATGCAGAGAAAAGAGGAAAATGTGATTATTCAAGTCATGGTAATATTCAGTACTTTGTTGATCTCTGAAATAAGCTACAACTTTTCTCTATAAAATCTAGATAATGCACTGCACCTTCCAGGTAATTATATTAGAGCAAAAGGGAAAAATTATATTAGTTAATGTACAATGATGGCCAAATGAACAATGTTTATGGTCTTGACTTGAAGCGTAAAGGGAAAGTCCTAGGAAATTGGACTTAAAGAGAGTTTCCCTTTCATTGGTAGGGATTCTAGATTGGTGCAAAGACTCAGATGGTGGACAATTGAGAAGTATAGATAGCTCTGGTTTCTAAAGACTGTGACTCCCTGCTTTAAGATCTATGCCATCAATCCAAATCTTACTTGGAAATTTAATGGAAATGAAAGAATCTAATACATGAATATAATCCATGTACATTTAATACGAATTCTGTCGTCTAGAGATGGTAACCAGCGCCTTCAATGATACTCAGAAATAGCAATGGTGCAATATGGACACCAACAATAAGTACATTGTCATTGTCACAGCTACATTTTGAACCAGCTGAACTTTCTTGGTGATTTTCAAAGGCTGCTTTGTGTGTTGCAGATTGGAGTAATATAAACCGGATGTTCCAGTCTTTTATTACTTTCTCTGTAACACTCCTAAATCATGGATACCTTTAAGACTGCTGTAATCAGTTCTTTCATAATTGTTCTCCCCTCCTGCTAATTGGACATTTAAGTGGAGGAGGAAATGGATGAACTGCAGCACAGTCATCCTTTCCAGAAAGACAGCTTTGCTGATTTTGTCAAAAGGTGTTACGAAGGCAATTTTGAGCTTGCAATTTTTTTAGAAGCCTTTCCACTACTCCTTGCTGGTTAGAATGTATATTGCAGAGGGGGCAACAGTTTGGTGTCCAGAGCTGCTGATGACCAGAGCTGGTCGGTCACCTGTATGCTACATACCGCCGGTACTTGCTAATACTCCCTGCCAGAAGAAGGTAATATTGCAATATTAAAATGTTGTTCCAAAAGGCTTTTTTTAAATTAGGGATACATCAAAAAAAAATTAAATTTGATACATTTTGAGGATCAAGTGCCCCATTTTGTCATTCTGAAATCTGTTCGAAACACCCTCACTTCCAATTCAAAAGAAAACATCCCTTACAGAAAAGTTGGAACAAGTTATTTCAAATTTAAAACAGAGCGTTTTGAGCTAAAAAAATATTTCAAATTTGAAAAGTTTGGGATTTTGTTTTGGAACGATGCACCATAATTTATTACTTTTAATACCGGTAAATAATATGTCTCATCATTGCATAAAGAAGACTACAAGACACCATTTTGGAGAATTGGGTTTTCCTGAGTGGGAGTATGAGTCAGAATTTAATATAAAAGAAGCACAAAGTTACTGCCTGACTCTAAATCCAGGTATCTAAAGGTACCCAAGAATTCATAGTTGAGATTGATTTTGATCTAAAGAATTTGGTCTAAAGACGTGATAAACTTTTTTGACTTTTCTTTTCTTTTTTTTACATTTTTTACACTCATAAAAATTCTTTTTTTTTTTTTACAAAGCAAGAGCCATTGAAGCTAGCCTAGAACACACATGAACACACATCAGTTGTGTCAACTGATTTCAAGCATTCATTGTCATACAAATAAGATATTATCTTTCAACAGGAAACATGTATTTTCTTGTGCACACCAACTTTTTCCCACTTAGTGGGAATTCATAGAAGGGGAAAGGCACACAGTGCTATTCTCAGATATAAAGGTACACTTTTTGTACCATGTTGAGAAAAAAAGGACATATGAGAAAATCCTTTGCCTCAGCCCACACATCCTTCTTTTCTACTAAAGTCTGACTCAACAGACTTTTGCTCTTCTCCCTTCAATTGTACGCTAGGGAAAATGAGTTTGCTCTGCTTAGTTGCAGCATCTGTTCGTTTCTACTCTGTGCTTACTTCGTTCTCATGAGTGAAACTATCATTGCACGGTGTGATAAGGAATTTTATTTTTCATCCAGCTTATTGTAGATGTTGATTCGGCATGAGAGGGAGTGACTGGCTCAAGGCCACCCCATTAGCTTCTATGCCTAACAAAAGACCAGAGCTTGGGTCTCCATGCTTCTAGTCCAATATCTTAATGGCTTACATTTTGTTCTGATGGTTAACCCTATCACTAATTATTTATTGTTTATATTTATATACTGCTTATCAAGGCTTTACAGCCCTCCCTAAGCAGTTTACAGAGTTTAGCATATATTGCATATTGCCCCCAACAATCTGGGCCCTCATTTTACCTACCTTGGAAGGATGGAAGGCTGAGTCGACCTTGAGCCTGGTGGGATTTGAATTTGCTAAATTGCAGGCAGCTTGCAGCTACGTACTAATTACTAACTACTAAGCACTCTAACCGCTGCACCACCAAGGCTCTACATACACTCTACTCTAATACACATGCATACATTCTTATTGCATTTATATTCTGCTTTTGAGGTCTTTATTATGCACAACTGTCTTGTTAGGTATGTTAGGGGCTGAAAAACAGTGACTGACACCAGTCATCTAGTGAACTGCATGTTTGAATGGAGATTTGAACTTGGGTTTCTTCATTATCTTAACTTTAACCCTCCTGTTACACTATCTATCTGCCCATATTTATTCATTGTGGGCCACAATTTAGTCAAGACTTTCCAAATCCACATTAGAGCCTTACATGAATCAGGCCAACTGAAGGTTGCAATTTGGTCTCCAAGCTTGCTTTAAACCAGCATATGCATTTTTAAAATGGGAAGGTGAAAAATTAGAGCTAAATAGGTTAGGAATGAAACAAGAGAAAACATTGCACTGCCTTTCATATATTCGCATATATGTCTCTGTAGCTTTCCGTGAAAAATATTTACTATCATATAGGAGGGAATTATTAGCAAATACCAAGTTTATTTGTCTTGTGTCTTGGAATCTGTAAATATAAAACCTCTAATAATAGCAGAATCAAAATTCTGTGCTTTATTTGGGTTGTGATTAATGTTGCAAATATTATGTGATTATGTATTGTGAGCCAGATCTTTATTATTATTATTGCCTTTAGCATTAGAAGGATTAAAAATAAAATAATTCCTGTGTTGTGGAAAATGTTTCTTATTTGTTCATTACAGTGGGGTTCCAGTGTATACCTCTGTTACAAGAAGTCAGTTCCATCTTCTAACTCAATTGCATATAAAGCTGGTAAAGTATTTATTTTTATAAATTGCAATATATTAGGAGAGAGTAATATTAAGAGGGTATTTATTATGCTAACCTTCCGCCGGGCAGTGAAGACCTGGCTATGCCAGCAGGCATGGGATGGCAATACCTAAGGGAGGGGCTAGTTTTAAGAGCTACATGGGTAAAGATAGCAGTGAGTTTTTTAAAATTTTAAAATATTAGGTTTTAATTATTTATTTAAATGTATTTTTATATTGTTTTATCTTGTAAATTTTATGGTTGTTTTATTATGATTGTTTGTTGTGAGCCGCCCGGAGTCCTTCGGGAATGGGGCGGCATAGAAGTTCCAACAAATAAATAAAATAAATAAAATTTATAGTACATTAAACTTGCCTGTTAAATAGTGAACTGAAATTGCTTGATCAAAAAACATTCATTAATCTTGTTGACTCATCTAAGGTGATCCTTAGATTAGGATCTTAAAAATAGTTTTTGAATATATTATGTTGTCACGAAAAAGTTCAAAACAGTTTATATTCTCTTTGCTGTATCCTTCCATTATATATCTTTATCAATCATGAATTGCATGATGAAGAGCCTTATCATTCTAAAACTTTTCTGTATATAGTATTGGAAACAAAACAAAATGTATAAAAGAAACTAGTTGGAAATTAAATCTCCTTATGTTGAACATCTCTTGCTGAATAGAAAGTCATTGCAGTGAAATGAAGGAGAATGGTCAAGATTTCAAGAAATAATAGGGAAACTGAATTTTGGGGGGGTTAAACATGGCATTTTCATTCCCAACTGTAGGTCAGAATTCTGCCCCACATATGAAGTGAATAGATTGATAGGTTTGTATATATTTAAGGATAATGATATATATTGAAGAATTGTTGCTTTATGTTTACTCAGCATGTTGACAGGATTATACAAACTGTGCGCTACAACATGAATGAAAGCTTTCTTATCTTGATAACTGTGGAACAAGAACTACTAGGTTGGAGCCCTTTTAATAATAGAAGGCTTAAACAATTTGATAGGGATATATACTCACATTGTTTTAAACATTAAATCTGCCAGTAGCCATAGCTTTGCACATAGAGGATGTGTTCTTTGGGGAGATGCCTCACTGTGCTTCAGTCCCTTGCATCATGTGTCCAGACCATTCAGCAAATCATTTGATACTCAGAGGAGTCTTTTGGGTGAATTGCTGAAAGGTGAAGAGGTGTTTTTAAATTTAACGTTATACCGTGTGGTATTTAGCTTGTGTACACTTTAGCATTTTTACAAAGTCAGCATTCAGAATAGAAAGAAGAACATTATGTTGTGTGTGGACAATATACTTATTTGTTTATTTTCATGCTTTAAAGGTTTAATATTCAGATATCCAGAAGATGACTATGAGTCATTCCCCTTGTCTGAATCAGTACCTCTCTTCTGTCTTCCAATGGGGGCTACCATTGAATGCTGGGATCCTCAAACAAAATACCCACTACCTATATTCTCAACATTTGTTTTGACTGGCTCGTCTGCAGAAAAAGTATGTTTTGAGAAATGTAATATTTTGCTGTCATTTATTATTAAATTTCTAAATGAAAATATTACTTTATCCCATAATGTTTATTTTTAAACTGTAAACAAACACACACAAACACACACACACACACACACACACTATGCCCTCTATCTTGATACACCTTAGAGCATTTAGAAAGACAAGCCTAAAAATGCAACAAATAAACTTAAGGGTTAGCTCCTTTGTGTTTGCAGCTAGTCCTCATTTAGCAACCACAATTGGAACTAGCAGCTCTGTTATAAGCAAAGGAGTTGCTGTGTGGGAAATCATATGGCCACAGTCGTGCTTTCCTGTCCCCCACTTAGCCGCACCCTGGAATGCTCACATGAGCACTGGGATAATTAGCAAGAAGGGAATTAACGTTTGCATTTACACTCATTGGAGAGGAAGGGGTTACAAGAGAGTAAGCAGGCACACAATGGGAAATACACATAAAAAGTAATGCAGTGATGCTAGCAGCCCTGAGCGCACCACACAAACAGCTCAGTGTATTCCCCTGTTTACTCTCTTGTAATCCCTTCTTCTCCAATCTCTCCATCCTGCAAGGAAGGGGGGAGAAAGAGGTCAGTCACAAGACAACAGTGTAATGGAGATCATGTGACTGAGGACTACTGTGAAATTTGTAAAGTGGGCATTGGTCATAAAGTCAGTTTTTCAACATAATTTTAACTTCAAAGAATTGCTGAACAAAACATTCAATAAGCAAAAACTACTTTATTTGTTGCTTATACCTTTATTTTACCGATTAAATTTTGGATAGAAAAATACTTAATTTATGTAGTAGTTAAATAATCCTTAGTGGATGTTTGTAATGTTGTCACTTTTAAACATTTGAAAGCCTTCACTAAAATCTTGAAATCTATCTCAAACTCATGCTGCAGGAGTTAGAGGAGATAATCGGAACATTTCTTATCTTTGTGTATCTTACCATAATTGTTAAAGCACAGCTGCTTCTAAATATGGTAACAAAGATTCTAACACAGAGATTCAAGTGCATGAATAAAGATTAAATATTCTGCTTAACTATGCCATTAAATTATTAATTAAATTATAGCTCAAATAAAAATGAATTGCAGCCTACTAGATGCTTGAATGCTTATGAACTTCTCATCTCTGAATAAAGCTAGATATTATCACAAAACATAACCCACTAATGATATAAAAATGTCGCAATTATCTTTATATTGTTAGTGTGAGGTTTTTGATATTTAATTGGTTGTGTGGAGGACTCAGAGTGGGGTATCAGAGTATCAATATGTTTTTCCTTTCATTTTTTAGTTGATCAAGTTTATCCGATTTCTACAGCTGTTAATGCCATTCCTATTCTTTCCTGTTTTTACTCTAGGTATATGGTGCAGCTATCCAATTTTATGAGCCTTATGCACAAGAGTTATTAAATGAAAAGCAACACATGCAGCTTGGCCTTCTGACAGCTGTAGGGAGAAAAAAAGTTACCTCCAAATCTATAAATTCCAACAAATGCATCTGCCTTCTGTCACACTGGCCTTTCTTTGAAGCCTTCCGAAAATTTCTGATGTTTATCTATAAGCTGTCTGTGTCTGGTCCGCATCCTCTTCCAATTGAAAAGTAAGTGACAGATCCCTCATCTTCCCATTTCCATGGTTGTTTCATGTAAGTCTCACTGGACATAATACTTTAAATCTTAAAAGCGTGAGGTAACAGATGCTTTACCAAATTTCTTTACAGGCACATATCTCACTTTATGCACAACATACCTTTCCCTTCACCACAAAGACCAAGAATCCTTGTGCAGGTAAGTTAGAAATTTGATACAGTTTAATAATACTATCAATAGCCCTTAGACTCATATACCACTTCATAATGCTTTACAGCCCTCTCTAAGGGGTTTATAGAGTCAGGGTATTTCCCCCAACAATCTGGATCATCATTTTACCTCGGAAGGATGGAAGGCTGAGTCAACTGCACCACCATGGCTCTTACTACCATCTTATTTCCTGAATTTTGTTCCTATTAAGTTTTCATGGATCCTCATTTTACCAATCTCGGAAGGATGGAAGGCTGAGTCAACCTTGAGCTGGTCAGAATCGAACTGCTGGCAGTTGGCAGAATTAACTTGCAATACTGCATTCTAACCACTGCACCACCATGGCTCTTACTACCATCTTATTTCCTGCATTTTGTTCCTATTAAGTTTTCGTGCTGTTTACTAAGCATATGGGCATCAGGTTCCTTTTACTTGCTCCACCTTGTCATACACTTGAGGGATCATGAAGAATTTTATACTACTTTCCTTATAGAGTGAGCAACAAATCCAGCTTCCTTTATTTTCCGGCAGAAAATGCTCTTCTCCTGGCCCCTTCAGATAAAGTTCCTTGGCTGATGTGGTCCTTAGCAGGCCCCTTCTGGAGCGAGTAGAGCAGGCCAATCCTACTGGAGTGAGACAGTTGATCTAATGATAGTTGATCCATTCTTATTCTTCCTGACCCCTTGCTGACACTTCATGGTAGAAAAGCAGTTATGTCAAACCACCTTATAGAAATACTGTGAAAGTTTTTATAATTATGTATGTGAAGTGCCAGAGGACTAGTAATGCAAATTTTACAGCTGGTCAGCAGTGCCTATCTTAGCCATGTCTGTTTCCTACTCAAATAGTTGTAGATAATGCATATATCGGGCTAATGTGATTAATGAATAAATTAACACCTGATTAGTTAGTTTGCTTATGTGAATTTTCTCAAACTGTCAAATAACTAATATTTGTTTTTTACAGCTTTCGGCCCATGATGCATTAATATTATCTCAACCAGTTTGTACACCATTACCACTCAGGTAATAATGGTCAGTGGAATATTTTAAAGATGCAGCTGAATGAATATATTAAGAGCCAGTTTACATAACAGTAAATCATAATTTGATTAGAAGCAAATGAGCAACATGCTAACTATTTAGATTTTACCTGCATATGTTTCCAAATTATTTTTTGTAATGGACATATGCCCCTCCCCACTCCCCCGGTCACTGAACGTAGTGGAATTTCTCATTGATTTCTAACAGGAAATAGCTGTTTCATTGCACTGGTAATTAGTATTACCTTCTCTGAAAAGCACTTCTATTTAATCTTTTTGATTTTTTTTTTAAATGGACAAATTGGAAGAATTCCTCAATTAGCCTTTGGTAAACAGCTGTAAAAGGTAAAGGTAAAGGTTCCCGTCACACATACGTGCTAGTCGTTCCCGACTCTAGGGGGCGGTGCTCATCTCTGTGGTCATGTGGCTGGCATGACTAAACGCCGAAGGTGCACAGAACGCTGTAACTCACAGCTCTACTGTGAGTTAATTCCCTGATTTTCCAAGCCTGCTGTATAAGACATAGAGAATGGTTTTAAAGAACAGTGGGAAATATCCGTTACCAAAGTAACAATCAAACAAATATGGCTTGTGCTCATTTCAAGAAATACTTAAGAAAAAACTTCAGACAGCCCCCTCCCTAATCTTTTACTTTCTATTTTTACTTTTTTTTTTATTTAAACATTTATTTATTTATTTTTATTTTAATAGTATTTCTATACCGCCCTCTCCCGAGGGACTCAGGGCGGTTTACAATAATTAAAATCACATAAAAAATATAAAAAGATACAAAAGTTAAAACCCAGTCACACACTTTCATTTATTTATTTATTTATGTATTTATTTATTTATTTGTTGGAACTTCTATTTGGAGGACTCCGGGCGGCTCACAACCAACAATTCCAATAAAACAATAATAATATTGACATAAAAACAACATAAAAATATACATTGTAATAAATAATGAAAAACCTACTATTTTAAAAATTTTAGAATTCTAAACATTTTAAACACTCACCTACAACAACAACCAGAACAACTGCATTTCTTAAGACCCAAAATGCTGTTAAGAGACTCTGAGGAACGACCTGGTAGCTTTCCTCCTGGGCACCTGAATTCCAATTTTAATTCTTTTCCATTAAAACTTTTTTTTTTTAAATTAGTTTATCGAAGTATAAAATACCAAGGGGAAAAAAAAACATGGAAAAGTTAAGAAGAGAGGAAGGAAGGGGAAAAGAGGGGGTGTTGTGTAATAAGAGGGGGGTGAAGAGAAAAAGGCACCCACATCCGACTCTCTTGTCGAAGGCCACAACATTACAACAAGTTTTTTTTTGCTTTTACACAGCAAGATTATATTTTAATTTTTGTCTCTGGTTCAGAAACGGCTTCTGGATTTTGTGTTTGCAACGAGGGGGATGGAAAAAAAGAAAAACTTTTGATTCTGTTTTTGTAAATTATTGTCATAGAAATGGCTTGTGCGTATTGCTGGGTAAAATTAAAACCGAATTCTCGATTTGCATAACCCAAACCAAGGCGGATGCAACAGCTTCGCACAGAGACAGGAGACCCGTATTTATAAATTAAAAATAAATAAGAATAACTCGCACTTCGCTTTTTGAATTTGATTGTCTGTTCGCCGATAGGATTTCTGAACCTAACTCTAGCCCAATTCTCTGGAGCGGATTTTTTGTATGCAAAAGCAGGAAAAAAACACTATTGTTAGAGAACGAAAAGAGACACGCAGGAGGAGAGGAGCGGGATAAAATATT
>JANHJO010003814.1:141435-155416 GCA_032468235.1 Pseudoxyrhopus heterurus | reverse complement strand
ATTGGTTTCAGTGGGGGGGAGGGGGGGAAATAAAGCAAAAGGGACCTTTACATTTTCTTCTTGTTTACTGAAAATTAATTAACTCTGGACTGGAATTCTTAAACTTGTAAATGCTCACATTAAGACTTAAAGTGAGAGAGAACAGTAATATTGAGATAACACCTTAATCCTTTTGAGATTTGCTTAAGAGTAAGTTTAGAAGATATGGATTGATCATGCTATCACTGGAGGAGCCAGTTTGTTTTAGTGGTTGAGGCAATCAGGAGACTGTGAGCTCTACTCTCACTTCAGGCATGAAAGCCAGCTGTGTGACTTTGGGCCAGTCATTGTCTCGCTCAGTTTAACTTGCCTCCAAGGATTGTTGTGAGGAAAATAGGAGGAGGAAGGAGCATTAGATTTATTTGCTTATAAAGTTGCTTATAAAGTAATAAAAACCTAATAAATAAATAATTTTTGCCACCTCAGTTACTTATAAAAATAATAAAGGCCGATAAGAACAAAGCAAAAGCAAAATGCATTAAAGCAGCTTTAACCATTTATTTAACATTTAAGGCAGGGGTGTCAAACTCAAGGCATGGGGGCCGGATCTGGCCCACGGGGCCACCCTGGAAACAGTGAAGGACTGGCCCGCAGTGCCTCTGCCAGCAAAAAACAGAGCTTGGGAAGTTCCGTTTTTGCTGGCAGAGAGTTGCAGGAAGCAGTCACAGCCATAAATGGAGCTCAGGAGCCTGTTTTCGCTGGCAGAGCGCTTGGGCCACCATAGGTGCCCCCGACACGAATGACGAGCTGGCCATGCTCACCCTGTCCACACCCACCCAGGCCCCCCAATGTCAAACACAACCCCAATGCGGCCCTCAATGAAATCGAGTTGATTTAACGTTAAAAGTACAGTTGTATATTAGGTGGGTTCTTACTCTATGACACTGTTCTCCATAAAAGTATCTCTAAGCAAATGCTTCTCCCCACCTGCTTTATAAAGAGTCCTTCATTTGCAGTAGATTGATAACAAATCTTTTCCTGTTCCTGAATTTGATTTAAATTGGAAGATACAAACTCTTTCAGCCATCTGTTCCCTTTTTGTAGAAAAATAATGAAATGAGGATTTGTGTATTTGGCCCTGCTAAACATTGGCAGGATTCTCAATCTGTAGTAAAGGGATCAGAAAAAGTATGCTTCCTCCATTCTAGCTTCCTCTGACCAACTTGTCTCAAGACAGCAAGCTAGTGTACATACAGCTACTGTGGGACAACATCAATCTTCACCAAGAATCCGGGGACCCACTATATGTATCTTGGAGAAATCACAGTGAGTAAAATGCTTGTGAGAATTTTGCCCAGACAAAAATCTTTGCTGTTGTGAGAAATTCTGAAATAATCATTTACTTATGCATATCTGAGACCAACTTTTCCAAATGTCAAAAACCAGCTATTGATTGATTGATTGATTGATTGTATTTCTTAACTGCCCTTCTCTCTCAGAGTTAATTTATTCAAAATGTCTAGGTTTAATTTTATGTCCTAAGAAAACACTTATAAATTAGTAGATGGACAAAGCATTTTTCATGAACGGAGAACATTTTCAGTTCTGCAGTGTTCGACTTTTCCAGATATGATGTCCACACTGTGTAGCTCAACATTTAACTTTTCAAAGAAAAAAAATGTACGTTTTTCCAGAATTGAGATGAAGTATCAGGGAAAAGAATCACAAATATCCCAATTGGAATTCAGCCAGTACAGTCACAACAGCTTCCACTTTAATAAACACAATAGGATTTTGATGCCATAAGAATTTGGTTCTCCACAGAAAGTCTTCCATACAAATAAGATTTTTTTACTGTTATCATTTTTTTTTTGTAAAACAGAGACTAAACTTTGATTTTATTGCATAGTTCTTCGAATTGAAAAGATTTTGACCATATGCATGTTTGATAAAATTTGTGTTGCTGTTGCTGCTGCTGCGGTGGCACCTAGAAAGCAAATCCGTTCTGCTGTAAAAATGCAACGGGAATCACCCTCATGGATTTGACTTCAAGCAGAATACAATATTCATCAGATATTGTGCAAAGCTTTAAAATGCTGCATAGATCTTCAACTATTATCATACACAATCATGTCTAGTTCTGACTATCGAGTACTAAATGTCAAATCATTTTTACTCTTCCAGTTACCAAAGCTGTGTCTGGTTTTTCCCTTTCCCTCTTCCCCTCCTTGCCCTTTTCTTCTGTCCTTCATCTCGGTTCTTTCAATTTTGCCACTTCTATCTTTTATTTTTCTTCATGTCTTTGTTGCATAACATTTTCTTGCGTTGCACGACTTTTTTTAAAAAAACCTTCTATTTTTCCCTTCTTCTAGATTCTGGAGAAAAGAAGCCCTCAGTCAATTCTGAAGAGCAACAAGCAATAAGCACTTTAGTCGAAAACATCAAACTGAACATTCAGCACAATGATGTGGTTAAACCTATTAATCTCCTTGTACAGAGGGTTAAGCGGGATGAGAAACGGCAAAGGTAAAGGGCATCACCACTTAGAAATGAATGCTAACTCTTTTAAAAGTTCCATGCATCCCTAGGAGTATGTTTAGCATTCAGTTGTCCATTGGGGTCCTTTCTTGCCACATTAGGTGGTATGTAGATGCTTTCCTTGGTATGGGGTAAAAATAACCAGAGACAGCAAGTTAGCCTGTGCAAATAGCATTTTTTTGAAGCAGGTCTTTCCCCTAAATAACCTATAATAGGTGAAAAGTGGCGTATAACATCTGAAAAGACAAGAACAGCTATTGAAAAGAAGTAAAATTCGTGGAAGTGCATATAACTGTAGCATCCATAATCAAGATGCCTTGAACAGTTATTTATGCTGGGAATGGCCTGCTGGCCTGTTGTTTTAACCCTTTTCAGAACACCTGTACAATACCTTTTCTCTTGCCTCATCTGTACATCTGCCTTTGATCCATTCTCTGTATATTTCATTTCAATCCTGTTTTTCCCCCCTCATTTGTATCCATTGGAAGGAAAGAGAAATATATATGTGTGTACATGTTTTTGTGCACGAAGCAGTCATGAGAAACAAAAAGGTCAATTTTATTACTTGAAAATCTAATTTTGTGGGGAATTTTAAATTAGTTTTTTTCCCCTTCGTCCTACCCGCTTGGTATATGTTTATTGTGTAGCGGTTGTAAAGTTTATGCTCTAAATCTACAACTGGAAACAAAGGAATCAATTATAGACATTAAAGAATTCTGCCAGTAAATAAGGAAGTAAATAAGGATACTTACACTAATATCTGGATACTTTTAGAGCATACTTTAGAGCATTTCTTCACAGAGTTCAGAGGGTTTTTGCATGCTAACTTTAAAATTAGGTTCCCATTGATGTTAATATTCTTACTGAAAAAAGGCTAGAGACTATTTTGATTAATGAAATTCACCTGAAACTTAAACCTGGAACTTGTCTAAATGTCTATTCATTTTTTTTTCAGGAGTTTTTATAGAGAAATCCTTTTCCTGTCCCTGGTGTCCCTTGGAAGAGAGAATATTGATATTGGTAAGGAAGTTAATCTATTATAGCATGACTCATCTCTGATAAAAATCTTCAGCATGTTTCACTGATCCATGGGCTAAATCTTCAGTTTTCCAAAAATTACTTTCTCCTGGAAAGTACTAGCTGTCAGTTTATACTCTTGCTTTAAAAAAAAAAATCAAACCAATACTAAAAATGTATAGCATTACAAACAAAACTGGCTGGGGTATTTTTTTTTTTTTTTG
The DNA here is from genome assembly GCA_032468235.1 of Pseudoxyrhopus heterurus. Taxonomy (NCBI): domain Eukaryota; kingdom Metazoa; phylum Chordata; class Lepidosauria; order Squamata; genus Pseudoxyrhopus; species Pseudoxyrhopus heterurus. Next base: position 151,658 of record JANHJO010003814.1, on the reverse strand, counting down.
GGGGGGGGGAGAGAGATTGTAACTTTCATTTTATTTGATTTATAGCAGTGATGTCGAACCTTTTTCAGTTCACGTGCCAAATCGCGCATGCGCGCTCTGTGTGCCCCCCACCCACAATGCAACACATCGTCCCCCTGCGCAAGCGACGTGACCCCTGGGATTTCTAGGGAAAAAGAGCCGAAAAACAGCTGTTTTTTGGCTTTTTCCCCAGGGTCGAGCACGCATGTACGGGGGGCGCGTGTATGCGTGGGGCCCCCATGCGCATGCAGGGCCCCCCACGCATGTGCATGTGGGATTTCTAGCCCAAAAAAGAGCCGAAAAACAGCTGTTTTTTTGGGGGGTGTTGGAGCTAGAAACCCGGGGGTCGCGCGCACATACGCAGTAGAGCTGGGCTGCGAGATGGCTGGCGTGCCATAGGTTCGACGTCATTGATTTATAGACATGTTCCCCAAAGGATTCAATGTTAATTTTTCCCAACAAAGTAGGTTGGCCTGTGTTTGGGTGTTGAAATCACCCAGTGAGTTTCTGAAGAGAATAGACTAAAACCATAACCTCTCATACTTAAGCCACCACCTTCATCACCACAGGGGTCTTGGACAAGCAAATAAAAAATGAAGAGATGTATCTTATCTAATAAAATATGTTTGGATTTTGAATTGCGGGGTAATAAAAGGGTGAGAAATCCATGCAGTATAATTTCTGTGCTTCCTGACTCTTAAATTGTCTTCCTGTTTGCAGAGGCCTTTGACAACGAATACAGAGCTGCATATAAAAGCCTTCCAGTAGAAGTACTCAAAAAAATGCAAAAGATTGATTCTCCACCCAGTGACAATGTAGAGTGGTGCAGAAAATGCTTTGGGACACCTCTCATATAGATTCAACCGTGGAAGACTTACCAAGAAAAAAGGAGAGATTGGGAATGTATAAATGTTACTTCAAGCTCCAGAATTCTAGTTAAAACAACTGCTGTGTGCAATCCACTTAGAGTTAGTAACATTGTTCTGTGACACTTGATATTTATACCAGCTCATGAATTACATACGCTAACTCAAAATAATCAAATTGACAGTTAACTTTCAACCCTGCTCTATTTAATCCTTCCCTTGCTTCTGTCTAGAAGTGAAGAATGACAACAAAGGGATATTAATTTGCTTTCTTTCTTATAAGACTTGCAGTGTTCCTTCTAGCTCAAGTTAGCCTTCTAGCTCAAGAGTACACTGATTTATGTATGGAGGAAACCTATTACATTTATATGTACATATTTCATACATACATAATGTTTTCATTATGAAATGCAGTTATTTCCCTTGGTTCGAAAGAATGGGCTGTAGCTTTAGCAAGTGGGCCTTTAGCAAGTGTCCCAATTCACAGAAAAATTATAACCTTTATCCTGGCTGTGTAAAGCAAAGCTTATTGTTTCTTCTTTTCATAGTAACTTTTTAAAACTGTACATACATTTTCTGAAGCAATGATGGGTATCTACCCGGAGTGGCTCTTAAGACTTTTTATAAAGGAAAACAGAGAGTAGATGAACAAAGGTACATAAAGGGGCATGAAATATTCACATTTTTAGCATTCATAGAAAATTGCATGTGTGGGTCTGTGTATATCTATATACACAAACCCACAAACATATATATGTGTGTATATGTATACACGCATATATGTATATACATATATATGGGACAGAGCTTAAAATTTCAGTGCACTAATGTCCCATCCCTGCTTATTTTTTCTAACCTGTGGGATATGTATCTTTTTTGCACTGGCCGAGTTAAATACTTCCGTGCTAAATGTATTTATACTCATACACTTGAAGATGAATTTTACTGAAAATGAAAATACTAATTTTTAATGTTAAAAGTATTTTATTTCCCTGCTTATTATATTCACACCTCACTTTTCTTGACAATTCCTGGGTTTATCTCCAACATCAGATATTCATTTAAAGCGGTGTTATAATAAAGATTTGGGTTCGTTCAATAATTTTGTAAAGAAACAATTATGAATTTTAAAAACAGATTAAGATTTAGATACAAAATGCATTCTTGATCATGACTTTTCAAGGTTGTCTTTTGCCCATATAATTATTCATTTTTTAATAGTACTGCTGGAGATAAACTATTGCAAATCTTAGTCAAAGTGAAATTATCACAACATTACACAGAACACAACATTTTGCACTTTTTGTAACAATCTGGTGCGATAGCATTTTTAAAAAAATTATTCACTCTAAGCCACATTTCAAAATTCTTGGAAATTTGTTTTTAAAGCAATTTCCATGTTTTTAAAAGTTACTGTTTAAAACAGTTTCCATTGTATTACTTTCTGGTCTCACCCTTTCAAGGAAATGTTGGGGAATTAGGGTGTTAACACTTTCTGTACAATTACCTATTTTAATTTTTGAATCACTTATGTCCATCTGCAAGTACAATGGGTTTTTCATCTACGCATGATTTTATGTTAATAAACCTCTTGTGAAACACAATTCTATAGTCATATTTACATTATAACAATTGTATCTTAAGGACAAAAATAATGCTCTTGATTTTTTTTTAAAAATGCAAGCTATTTACCACTACCATTTTGTTTCATTTATAAACTAAATGATAGTTTATCGTTTACGTTTCAGCAGGAGCAACATGGGCCACCCTAAAACATTGCATGTGTAACTAATGGCAATTTTTTTGATCCCTCTATAATTAATACAAGTCAATATTCAAAACTGGTTTATGAACTATTAGCCTTATACACAATATAAGACACTTTGACTGTTGATCCAGAAGTACAAATATTTTGACATTTGGAGCACCAGCGTGGGACCCACCTGTATCGCCATATCCAGTTATTTTTATTTTTTTAAAAAATAAATGTGATACTGGCGCAAAGGAATATGCCACCCTCAAGTACAGTACCATTCTTGTTTGTAAAAAATGCTCTGAATCTTGCAAAAATTCCAGAACATCTTTAGAAAGCTACTATAGGCAGCCTAGCTTTTTTTTAAAGTATTCCCCCAACACACACACACAGAAAAGCCAGGGGAGAAGCAGGTCTGTCATTTTGCCTTGTGGTATATTAGAGCTTATCTTCCATGAGTCATTTCATGACAACTCTCATGCTCCCAAGTTTCCAGCATGCTGAACATCCTAACGGTGGTGGGGGGGGGGTGCAGTCGCCTCTCTCAGCATAGTGAACATGTAATTCCATGAGGGGGGTTCCATTCTTGAATGAACTTTTCCAGCATCTCTAAAACAATGGCATTGCTGACTAAAAACTTTGTTCAATTTTTGTCAAGCATTCAACAATCTTGCACTTGCCAAGGTTGCCTAGCCAACTGCCCAATAAACTATAGTTAACAAACTAAATTTAGAATGATTGTTAATTAGATCCATGACTGGATTTAATACTACATAGGTTTCATACCAAAGCTCTTGTGTGCCTTTTGAATAGATCACCTTCGATCTTATTTTAATTGAAATATGTATAGATCAAAAAAATATTCAGTGTTTCAATGTTGTTGGAAAGGTAGAGATCCAATTGCAATTGGGCTTTAGCTAATCACTTGATCATTTCCAAATTTGCTCTTGAAATCAAGTAGACTCAGATCCCTCTTACTATCTATAGAGGAATAGCCAATTTTGCCCTTACTGCATGCATATTAGAAGCCACACAGGAAGAGTTAGTGATTATGCAAATTCTGGGATCTCATAATATCCTTTGATGTAGATAATATTTAATATCTTAAGTGAAATCCGTGGGACTTATTTAAGTGTTTTATTGTTCTTTACTGATTCAAAGGTTCACATTTCAATGGCTGGTGAATACTTTTGAAAACCTTAATAAAACAATAAAAGGCGAGTATTCAGAGTTATAAAATAATGCCAATTATATTTGTACAGCCAATTTTTATACATATTTGGAAATCCATTTGTTTTGGGGAGGGGTAGAAAAGTATCCCTCAGGGCAACCTTATGTATTTATGCTCCAAAACAAGTCTTAAATGAGATTATGTGGAGGGTATCTGCTGTCAAATGCCATGTAAAAATTCACATAATTCAGAGCTATTTAATTGTAAGAGGGAAAAATATGGGAATATAAAATTGCACACAACTTGCTACCATTGATGTTATTACTGCACATCAGACTGAAAAATCCATTGTCAGATAAATTAAGACCTCTACTGAGTAGTTTTGTAAAAAATAAATTAACAGCAATTAGCAATGAAACTGCTATTTCCCATTTATTTTATAAAGTAGGTTTGCTATAAAAAACATTTACGACAGGTTTATGCTCATTAACTAATCTGCATAATCTAAAGCACTCTATCTGGCTTCAAATTAAAAGTTTATAATTTAAAAAGAGCTGTTTCTAAAACATGCATTAGATAACCATAGCTTTAAAGACACATTAAGAGAAAAATGTGCACTTGTTTACTGTTGACCACTGATCACTTCTTCATAGAAGCAATGTTAGAAAACATGTTTTACAGCTTCTAATAATTTAGAAATGAAGCACTGAATATCCCTGAACAGCTTTTAATATTTTAAAGAAAACTTGCAAAAGTCATCTTTAAATTCAACGGTAACCGATACATTTGTTTTTAATCTTCCAAGCACCATTAGAGAAACTGGAAAATTATCCTGCATTGTAGATAATTGAAGTATAAAAAGGGAGAGGATTTAGAAACAGAGAGAAATGCACGAGAGTTTCTTTAGGAACGTTTCATTATGCATTTGCAATATGAAAAGACTGACATGGGAGAGTTTTCTATTACCAATGCAATAATTATAATTCTGTTGTAGAAATACGATGTCAGCTCTATGCTTGCTTTAATCTAATATCTAATTTCCTGTAGATAAAAGGGTGGTAATTTTTTAAAAAATTACTTTTGTATAGGAACCCTCAATGATTTAGAAACCACTTGTTAATATTATCGTTAAAAAAATAAAAGTATACAGATATACCTTCTCATGTCTGCTTTTTGTGTGTGAAGGAGGTACTGTTTAGCAGAGATTTAAAGCTAAAATTAAATGTATGTTCCATACGTATGACATGGTGTCGAAGTGGTTAGAACGCAGTATTGCAGACTGACTCTGCCCACAGCCAACAGTTTTGATCCTACCCGGCTCAAGGTCGACTTAGCTTTTCATCCTTCTGAGATCAGTAAAATGAGGACCCAGATTGTTAGAGGAAATATGCTGACACTGTTAACTGTTCAAGAGAGTGCTATGAAGCATTGCGGAGTGCCATATAAGTCTAAATTCTATTGCTATAAGAATGACATAAATAAGAGGCCACTGCTGAGCAAGGAAAGGCCAAAATCATCACAATCATGAATGATACAAAAATGAAACTTCTGCATCAAGCAGAAATCCACTACAGACATTCGTTCATTAAAGTGGTAATTTAAACTGACAGGAATTAGCAAAAAGGATAACATAGAATCAAGTTTGTTCTGATCATAAAAACTTTATTTTAAATGTTTTTAGGAGCACAGTTCATTGCTTACTTCTGGCTTGATTCAGATTTAGATGTAGAAGCTCTCAGAGAAGAAAGCCTACGCCTCTTAGCTATTTGTTCTTGCCGCTTCTCTTTTGCCTCCTGAAAAAGGGACCAAGAATATTACATATTAGTAATACTGCATCTCGGCTTTTTAAATGCTATAAATTCATTGTGTGAAGTCACAAGCATTTTCTTCTCTATCACCATAGCATCTACTATGCTATCTATCTAGCACAGGGGTGTCAAACCCACGGCCCGAATGCGTCACATGTTGGCCCCGCCCAGTTTAGCAAAGGGGAAAAGAAGTCCCGATACATCACGTGACGCCACTGGTTTGACACCCCTGATCTAGTATCTATCCACTCCTATCTGTCGTCTGTAGCGGTCAAGTTTCCAAATATGTAAGCATATTCTAATAACATTTAAGGCAGTGGCCAGAAACATCGTCTACTACATTCACCTTGTGAAATCACCAACATGCTTAAGAAAGCATATATCCCCAGCCTCATTTTCTTGTCCATAAATTTTGCTATTGCATGAAATACTTTCAACAATCCCCTTGTTCCCCAATATCCAAAGTTAACTATTTTCCTAAAGCAGTGTAAGCCATTTTAGGTGAAAGCAACAGACTTGATTCTGTATAGTAACACTGTATTATATCTATATTCCTAGCACCGTGTATTGTTCACCCTCATCCGCTCGCTCTTCATATCACACAAGAGATGCTGAGTGAGACCCACTTACCTGTGGATTAAAATAGCTAGGGATGGGTTAGAACAAAGACGTAACTTATTTTATTTGCTCCATGTGTTGGGACACATTTTCAATATGTCAGTACTTCACTGAAGTTAAACAGATCGCTTCCCCCCCCATGCTAATCACTTCACGGAATAAGAAATATTTGCATACATGTTATGTATAAACAATCACACCTAGTATACATGTGTGGGTGTTTAGTCCTGTGAGCCAACCATTTCCTCTGGTTTCAGCTTTAAGCTCACCAACATGCTGCAGTGAGGTATCAATCTCTGATACACGGCTTCACGTTCAAGAACCACATCAAAAGGAACACGTGGCCCTCCCACCAAAGAATCCCCTTCCCCAAGCATATGGGAAGCAGACCTTCATTCTCTTAGCCAGAAGCTTGGCGTATTCGGCTGCCTCTTCTTTATTCTTCTGAGTGCGTTGTTTCTTTAGAGCAATGCGTCTACGCTTATGCTGCAGGACTCTGGGAGTCACCAAACGTTGGATCTTGGGTGCCTTGGTCCTTGGCTTCTTACCTAAGATGGGCAAGACAAGTATGTCAACAATTGAACAGGTCTTGGAAATCTGAGGCTGATGGTTTATACTTAAAACAGTAACACACAAGCAAAATAATTATACAGGGTAAGTTGGCTAATCATTAATCTTCCCTCTACAATGTGATACAAAGGTGTAATTTCACAGAATCTACAGAATATGCGAAAGGGAAATTCAAGGTGTACTGGGCAACATATAACCTGTCCTGGCAAACTGTAGTGGGCACAAAATTCAATCTGATTCCTCTTTAAAAAAAATTCCGGTACTCCTTGACTTATGACAACTGAGCCTAAAATTTCTGTTGTTAAGAGAGGTATCAAAGAGAATTTTGTCCCATTTTACGACCTACCTTACCACAGCTGTTAAGTGAATCACTGCAGTGGATAAGTGACTAACCCGGTTGTTAAAAGTGTTCCCGGCTTTCCCATTTGACTTTGCTGGTCAAAAGGTTGCAAAAGGGGATGACATAACCTTTGGACGCAGCAGTGGTCGTAAGTATGAACCAGTTGCCAAGCATCTGAATTTTGATCACATGATCATGGGGATGCTTCAAAGGTCGTAACTGTGAAAACTGGTCATAAGTCACTTTTTTCAGTGCCATTGTAACTTTGAATGGTCACTAAATGAACTGTCGTAAGTCGAGGACTACCTGTAGATGATAAAAAGTTCAAGTCCTCTAAATCAGGGGTCTCCAATCGTGGCAACTTTAAGACTTGTGGACTACAACTCCCAGAATTCCTCAGCCAGCAAAGCTTCAAAGGTTGGAGACCCCTGCTCTAAATCATGGTTTAATTATATGTTCTTGGGCAGGACCTGTTCTTGGGCTTCTCATGTGCATTGCAATTAAAAACTACTATGCAGGCAGGACTACCTGTATAAGATAAGGTAAGGTCCTATGCAGGTATGACTACCTGTAAGACAAGGACTACCTGTGTAAGGTATATAGGTAGTCTTTAACTTATACAGGTAGTCCTCGACTTACAATAGTTCGTTAGTGAGCATTCAAAGTTACAACAGCACTGGACCATTTCACTTACAACCACTGGAGCATCCCCCACAGTCACCTGATCAAAATTCAGATGCTTGGCAATTGACTCGTATTTAGGATGCTCACAATGTCCCAGGGGTCATGCGATCCCCTTTTGGGACCTTCTGACAAAGTCAATGGGGAAGCTGGATTTACTTAGCAACCGGGTTCCTAACATAACTGCTGTGATTCACTTAACAAGTGTGGCCACAATAAGGTCGTAAAATGGGGCAAAATTCACTTAACAAGTGTCTCACTTAGCAAATTTTGGAATCAATTGTGGTTGTAACTCGAGGACTACCTCTACTAAACCTGGTTTGAAAGATAAGCAGAAAGATAAATACATTTATAATTTAAATTGATCTCAAGATTTCGTGTGCAGATAAAGACCTCTGGATCAAATGCAAAAATCACTAACCAATAATGCAATTTGATCATGGAATTAATGTATTATGCTAAACCAAGCAGAATGATTTGTAAATCATAAAAGAGTAATCACAGTGAATGTTAGCCTTTATTCAAACATTTTAATCTCAGTCTTTATCCCAGAAAACATTCTAACTTGCTGTCCTGATTTAATCAGATGATGTTACAACTGTCTGTAGTAGAGTAGGTACAGAAACCTTGTATATCTATAGTAACTTCTACGAATTAAAAAGCTACCCCATGCCACCTTTGAAAAAGGCACAGTAACCGACTATAAAGTTAGATATATACCTAAACATACCTGCATGTGCACATCAACCAGGATATTTGATACCAAAATGTATCAAAGTTTAAGTAGTCTAAGGTAAAAAGAAAACTAAGTGATTGACGCTTTCATTTAGCTATCATATATCATCCCTCAAACCCTTGGATTCCTTTGATTTCTGTAAAAATTTGAACGGACCAACAGAAAAGCGCCACTTGAACTATGTAATTCCCTCTTGAACAGCCGAAGTATTACTTCCATTTTCTTACCTTCTTTGTTCAATGGTCTCCTCACTACGTACTGACGGACGTCATCTTCTTTGGAGAGATTAAACAGCTTTCGGATTCTGCTAGCTCTCTTGGGACCAAGACGACGGGGCACAGTATGATCAGTTAATCCAGGAATATCCTTCTCACCTTGAAAAGTTATCAAACAATAGGTACTATTATATAATTAGCAAAAATGCTAAAAATCATCCCTCACCATAAACCCGCCTTTGGCTTCTGCATGCTATCCTTTACAGAACAAGCATTATTTTTAAAAAAGGTAAGAGGGAGCCTGAGAATCTTTTATTATTATTAACTTGTTAAAAGTCATATTATTCTTTTAGGGAATGCCCCACTATATGCCAAGGAGATGGTCCAGGACCAAGGTTGACAATCTTTGTCCAAAGTGAAAGTCCTTAGGAATATTTTCTATTCTTCTGAGACAAATTCTCGCTAACACGTGTTGCCCCTTCGAATGAAAAACAGACAAACAATTCACCTTTCTTTATAATGACCAAGTTCAAGACGCTTAAGTTGGCATCAACAATGCATCCTCGAACAGATTTGCGTTTTCGTTCTCCAGTTCTTCTAGGACGGTAACAGGAGTGGCCCTTGCTAAGCAGCAGACGGACACGGCCGTGAGTGAGGACACCTTGCTTCATGGGGAAGCCTTGTTTGTCATTGCCACCACTAATGCGGACAACGTATCCCTACAAAAAGGAGCAATTTAAACTTTTTTGAAGGACTTTATAAATCATAACTGCATTTTAACATTCTCTTCAAATACCGAAGGACGATAATATAGCCCCACTTTTAACTACTGTGAGAATTAATCTTGTTCCTTTTCAGCTTGAGGATCCTAACTCAGATAAGCAGCACAAAGGGGGCGTTTCCAACCCCAAACATAAGTTATTTGCAGGAATTTTTTTCTGTAAGTAGGATTTATCTTATAACTGAGGAGGATCCTGATGAATCAAGGCTTGAGGGCCCTTTTTAAGACTATTAAATGTGTTCCATCCAACATTTTCCCATAGCAATGACAAAGAACCTTTTGGGGAAAAATTCTAGAACTAATGTCCTCTTAAATGCTTTTGCCAATCTAAAGCTTCTGCTCAGCAAGCTGGAAGAACCTTAGCTTTGAATATACTCTTTTTCTCATAAAAATTTTCTCAGACCCACAAGTGCTGGACTGACAATCAGTAGTGAGCTAGTTGACAGATCAAGTTATCTACTTTCTAAAAGCCATCTCAACGGACCCACCAAAGTCACTCTTCCTAGCATTTATGAAGTCAGATGTCCTATCACATCTCCCAGATCCTATATTTGCTTCTTTTTTTTGGAACTCTTTTTATCTAACTAAGATCATGGCATCCAGCCCTCTTAATTCCTGGCAAATAGACGGGGAAGAAATGGAGGTAGTGACAGATTTTATTTTCCT
>JANHJO010003814.1:125582-136052 GCA_032468235.1 Pseudoxyrhopus heterurus | reverse complement strand
CTCTCAAAAGAAATTTCAATCGCTGTTTTGTTGATATTTGGCTCAGTTGACTAATAAGTTTGCCCACCCCTGGCCTAGTCGGACTCCTGCACCACGGCGGGGGGCATTTTCATCCTCCCCAGGCTCTGGAGGTTTTCCTTGAGCCTCCGGGAGGGCGAAAATGGCCTCCCCCTGGCTCTGGAGGCCCTCCGGAGGCCGGAAATGGTTAGTACAGGACCCGCACGGAGCCCAGAAACGGTTAGTATGGGCCATTTTTCACCCTCCCCAAACTTCCGTGCGGGCCCTATACTAACCTGGCATCCAAAACGTGGGGACTCTTGAGAGGGGCGGGGTGGGCAGGGGCAGCCAGGGGTGGGATTTACAGGTTCGCTGAATCACGCAGAATCTTAGCTAGAGGATTGCCCGAACCCGTACGAACCCATAGCAGCTCACCCCTGAACCAAACCCTAAATGGCACAGGGCCCGGTTATTGCCAGGGCTGTCTGGCTGTCCCTCATGGCATGTGCCTACTTCACAGGGTTGTATAGGTGAGTGTGCCCCAGATACCTTCCCTTAAACATAATCATCTGGTGGTACTGTAGAGGTGCCCTTTCTTTGTGATTGCCCCAATCTTTTGGAACAGTTCTCACCTGAGCTACAGAAGGGCCCTATCCTCCTACTTCCAAAAAGTTGTAAAAATTAGGCTTTTTCCTCAGGTACTGGGCTAGGATGGAGAGGAGCCAGAATATAGAATTGATTGATGTTATGGCACCTCGGTGGGGATATGATGAAGCCCCTTATATGGCGGACAGGATTGTTTTATTAGTTTTGTTGTGAGGCATCTATAATTATGGGTAGTCCTCAACTTACAACCCTTCATTTAGTGACCATTCAAAGTTACACAGCACTGAAAAAAGTGACTTATTACTGTTTTTCACACTTACTGCTGTGACAGCATCTTCATGGTCACATGATCAAAATTCGGATATTTGGCAACTGGTTCACTATTTATGATGGTTGCAGTGATAAGAAATGACAATGGGGAAGCCAGACTCACTTAACAACCATGTTAACTAATTTAACAAGTGTAACGATTTCTTTAACAGCCATGGCAAGAAAGGTTGTAAAATGGAGCAAAACTCACTTAACAACCATCTCTCTTAGCAACAGAAATGTTAGACTCAATTGTGTTGTAAGTTGAGGACTACCTGTGTTGTATATAAAGTGACTGTGTATATTTCATAAATCAATAAATCTAAGAGCACTCTACATTTTAAGATAGGGTTACGTGGTAGTACATAGTTTGGATTCACAGGAAGAAGAAGTTGCATTCCAGAGGACAAACAAAGAGGCTCTGCAGCTTGGAAAGTTTGGTCATCATGAAGTAAGGAGGAGCATGAAATGTCTCCTTCCTATTTGTTCCCAGATTATATCTATTGTTATGAAAGTAATTGTTTTGGCCTGGCAAGATTCTATCTATAGGTGAAGAACAATAAAGGAAATGACTCAGAAATAACGCCTTGTTACTTTTGTTGTTCTTGGTTCTTGGTTTTTGACAGATTGAGGGGAGAATAAAAAGTGGCTAAAGCTTACTATGGCTAGACAGTGAGAAGAGTCCCTTTTGGAGGGACTCTCTAGAGATTCTGAAGATGGGCAAGAGGCTCCATGTAAACTATTCTCAGTTTAGGAAACATGTGATTTTTTCCAAAAGAGACTGAATACCATATCTTTAATTAATTATCTAGTTAGTCATTTATTAAATTTCTATGCCACCCATTAAGATATGGCTGATATTTAAGAGTAACGAATATTGACCAATTTGTGACTTTCTGTTGTTTTATATTAAGACATATCCAGTATTCCTGAGTGGGTGGTGAAAAGTATGCTTTTTCTCTGCAAAAGAAGGATGAGAATACAAACAAGGTAACAAGAAAATACTCATCAGACATTTTTTTCATCTGAGGCAAAGGCCACAGTTAAAGAGAAGATAGTATATTGACATATGAAAGGTCTGAAAAGCTTCAGTAAAACAGGTCTATTTATGAAGCTCCATTGCTACTCAAGGTACAAAAAACTGGATTAGACTGACCAATGTTTTGATCTGATACAAATCAACTTCTGGTGATTTGGAAGTTGTAATAATTATCTGCTTACTGTTGTGTGGGCTCGCTCTCTTTCTTTTCCCCCCACACCCCATATAAATTTGGGCATCTGTTTCTGTTTCTTTTTGATCAATTTGGGAGAATCAGCCTGACAAAATTTGAGAAGCCATTCATTTTATTTTTAGATTGATCTATGAACCCAACTCAGACATATGACAAAGTGTAAGTTTCCCTTCACAATAATCCAACGCACTTGACTCTGCATTGATGTCTCCTATTTCATGGACAGCTTGCTCTCAGACATAATTTCTGCAGATTGATTTTATAGCTGTACATAAAAACCAAGACATTAGAAGTACTCTTTATTCAATTTTATTTGTTCACTCTGTCCTGAGACCTGTGTGAACCAATAATACATGGAGAGGGAGAAGAGGAGAGAGGAGGGGAGAGAGAGAAAGAAAGAGACAAATTGATCCTTTGGAAGGCATAGGCATTTTTCTTTCATTCGTATGCACAGCTTTCTACCATTTCAGGTAAGGAAAATTATGTCAGTGATGTCTGCTCTATGAATATTTAATATGCATTAAATACTGAAGAGGATTAAACTGACAGTCTCATTTTTCTTTCTAAATATGCCATGAATAGAATAAAAAAATCATTTTGGCTCAACCTTAAACAGTGAAACGGTAAAAGCCAGAGAAAACCTGTCTTCTTTAAAACCTTAGTGTCATAAAGACACTAAGATGTCATATAAACAGAACTGAATAATTTAGATGGAAATAATTGCTACTAACAGCTTCCATGACAGCATGCCATTGCCACAAGGGCTCTGTGGCTTTCAAAAGAACTGAAACAACAGGAGTATCCAAGGGATACCTATGAAGATAGCACTCCCAGATTACTATGCAGTTTATGGTAAGTTTATGTCAAGTTTCTTCCAAACCAGAAAATACTGATAAACATCCTGTCAAGCGTTAGAGAAATCAGAAGATCCAGTAGTTCAAATGGGTATAAAGATTTATGGCAAGCTTAAGTTCTCTACAAGAATCTGAATTACTAAGAGTCAAAGCAATTTGCTGGTAGATAAGGAATTCATGATGGCCTAGACTTAGATCTCTTGTGGGGGGAAAGGAACTCAAGACTGATAATGCTTTTTTACCCCTCCCTTGGGTTGAGCCTGGTCATTTTCTACTCATCATGTTTTTGTGCTGAAGTTATTCCTCTAAGACAGGAAATTTGTAAGAGCAGTTGGTCACCACTACCTTTGTTATTTTGTTATGCTGGGAAAATTTACCCCCCCCTCTGTTAAAATGAAGACACCCTTAAATTGAGCTGAACTCCTGGTAATTGAGAATTGTGTAGTTTTCTTGATGAGAGTATGGAAATTGCTTTCCACTGCCATTTTTTTCAGGATTTTTTAAAAATTTGTGAATCTAATTTACACTAAAATTCCCTAGTGTCTTCTCTTCTAACTACTAGCTTTAGTTAACTTCTGAGTCCAGAAAAAGCCAGGGGTTGCTACTTGCTGAAACCTCTGTTTAGCTTACCTCAATGTTGGAACACATAATGTAAGAATGGAATATTATTTATCCTCTGGAACCCCAATAGTGTGAGAAGCAAAAATGTTTTCACCACAGATACCTTCCAGAATTAACAGATGACATTTTGCTTCTGGTGTAGAAGCAACAAAGAAGCTGGAGTCTTGGACTCTATATGCAAGTTTCTGGGTTTGGAAAATCTGTTGCCCCAACCAGTCTGCTAATTACTAGTGTTAATTATGTAGGTGCCTTGCTTAATGACTTGCATGATTTATCACCATATGACTGCCCTAAGTCGAGGACTAGGTGTAGCCCACTTTGACAGCTGAAAATTACAGTTCCATTTTGTTCTGGATGGCTGATGAATTGGATCTACTAGCTTGGAATGGGGAAATAATACATAATATAAATATTTTTCTCATGTTCATTGGAAGAGCTGAAGAAGCTGCTTGCTCTATGTAGTAAACCAGGACCTTGTGGAAGCGAAGAATGCTCCCTTATGACAGGGAAATAAACTGTGCAACTGTGAATGCAGTAACCACCTCATATATAAATCAGTCGGGGCAGGATGAAAAAGACAGAAAAATTTTTTTTGTTGCATTTTTATTTCCAGATTCCCCTATAAATGCAAACCATCATATCATGGCAGGCAGTAGCAACATTTCCCCTCCTGCTTCTGGAATCTTCCAGAAGTTTGGGCGAGTACTCCATCTGCAAGGGGCAGCCGAAAATCAGGTACTTGGCAGTTCAAACCCATTGAACCTGCCATTGAATTATTTCCAATTTTTTATCATTTCCTCCGCACAATAAGAAACATGCTCTCTTTGAAGTATCATTTGCACTGCATGAAGACCACAACTGTTTTGAGCCGTTCCTTTTGGAGTTCAACCCTCCCCTCCCATGTAGGAAAAAAAAATAGTTTTGATTGCACAGAACACGTTGTCGGAAGCGTAAATAACCCAAGACGCTCGAAAACTCGCGGAATAAGTAATTTGTTTTGTTTTTTTAACATTTTAAAAGAAACGGGTTCCAACTGCGAGCCAGGGCGGCTAAATAGACCAAGGCTCCTGGCCCAACTACGGACACAAAGAGGCCCGAACCCTCGTAAAGTCGAGCTAACCGCCCTTTTTTTTGCGTGTGTGTGTGCACCCCGCTTCGAATGACTAGAATTCTCGCGCGCCGCGGCGCTTCACAGGCATGGAGAGCAACGGGCGAAGGGAAAGAGCACGTGACAGGGCGGCCCCCGCTGCGCAGGCGCGAGTTTAGGACTACGGCCCCCGGATCAGCTGGGAAGGAGGCGTGTGCGCCCCCGCCGTCGGAGATCGAGCGGCACCCAGAGAGAGAGAGAGGCGCCCAAAGGTGAAAACGTCGGGACGCTTCCCCGCGTCGGGCAAAGGCAGCTTGCCGCGTGCGGGGTTTGTGGGGTGCGGGGAGGCCTTTTGAATGATTTCTGCAGCTGGGGCCGAGCCGGTGCCGGACGAGCGTTTCGCGGGGTTTGTCCTGCGGGGCAGCCTGGTCCTTAAAAAAGCTTTGCCATGATCGCCCTCCTCTTGTGGGATCATCTCCGGGCGGGCAGCTCCGAACTGGACTGGTGCGAGGATAACTACACCATCGTGCCCACCATCGCCGAGTTTTACAACACGGTGCGTAAAACTTGGGGAGCAGCCGCCGTCCCGACGCCTCTCGGCTTTGCCAAAAGGAAGGGAGAGAGAGAGCGAGCGAGCGCGGGGCTCTCTTTTTTTTGCGCTGAGTTTGGAGGGGTTTGCAAAAAAGAAAAGTTGCGTTGCTACAAGCTAAGCCGGGCCTGGGAGCTGCTGCTGGAAGGGTCCGGTTGGATGGAAGCTCCTCACTTGCTTGGTGTGCTGGGAAAAAGAAGGGACCTGTTTGCATCAGGTGGCGGGGGCGGGGGTGCCCTGACTGTCCCGCGTAAAGCGGTGGATCTAGGTTTTTGGCTCAAAATGTGCCGTTGTGGTTTGCAAACCACGGTTTCCTGGCTTGCAGACTCGGCTAGAGAGCCACGATTTTAACCTGTGAGGATGTTAACGTAACGTGGTCCAGTGCCATTATTATTATTATTATTATTATTATCTCTTTTATTCATTAAACATGAAACTCAGTCAACTGAACATTTAAAAATGTATAAAACATACCAATGACTGGTGCTAATGGTTGATACGGGATGCTGCCAGCGTCCTAGGTATCAACCAAGTATCAAATTATTATTTTATTTTATTTTTATTTAATAATAATAATTTTGAATGTTCAGTTGACTGAGTTTCATCTTTAATGAATAAAGTTCATAATAATAATAATAATTGGAAATACGATTGCAATAGAATTCTAAGAGGTTTTTGTTATGCGTAAACTGAGTAGACCGGTGGTTTTTCAAACTTTAGTAACAGTTATTACAAAGTGCCATGGATCTCAGCTACCAGTCCGCGGGATTCTGGGAGTTGAAGATCCACAGCTTCCTAAAGTGGCTACGATGTGAGGAATCAACTGGAATAAGGCACGCAAAGAGGAATGTATTTATTTAGCGGGTTGTCCATCTCATATGCACGACCCTGGATGGCCTAACAATGAAAAACAAAAACCGACCAAAATTAAAAACAACAGAAATAGCAGTAGAAACACTCAAGGGAAACTGCGAAATGGACTCCTCCATGACACCAGGGCCCAAGCTAAATGGCAAAACCAGTTTTTTAGTGCTTTAGTGCTTTGTGAAAAGGCAGCCGAGAACAGTTCATTAGGTTTTACGCCTTATTACAGTAGTAGTTACATTTGGGCCTTAGAAAGTAACCACATTCACACAGCACATTTAACCTGATTATTGAATTAATTCCCCTTTAGGTCTGC
This sequence comes from Pseudoxyrhopus heterurus, assembly GCA_032468235.1. Taxonomy (NCBI): domain Eukaryota; kingdom Metazoa; phylum Chordata; class Lepidosauria; order Squamata; genus Pseudoxyrhopus; species Pseudoxyrhopus heterurus. Next base: position 129,577 of record JANHJO010003814.1, on the reverse strand, counting down.
AGGATATATTGAAGCATGATGTGCTTACTAAATTGATGTTACCATAGTACATTGCCATCCAAAACGCTAACCAAGCTTAGCATGTTGTGAACATTTAGCTGTAAATTGGACCTGCTTAAGTTAACCTAGTTCATTTCTGATTAGTTTAAATGTAGCTTGATCACAAATGTGCCCTTTTTTTTTGGTAATAGGAAATATGTAAAATCAGACGATGACAGAAAAGTTCCAAAGTTATGAATATGTATTCTTATTCCAAAAAGTATTAAGGGTTTGTAGCTTTGCTGGATGGATTGTTTTTAGTTCACCTTCTTTGAAAGCAATTTACTTTTCATATTGGAGGATAAAGCTTAAATGGATTGCCCTTGATTAATAGAGCAAAGCAATGGTCTCAAATATTGCAGTCATTTAAAATCTTGCTTTAGGAAAAGAGGATTCTGGACAAATTCAGTTACATTTAAGAGGCTATAGTACTGGTTGACAAACCTCCAGTTTTACATCGTTGTAGAAATTGTGCTAAATAAAGGCATAGCTTTAAAAATAATAAAGACTATAATTTCACCATGCAAGTAAGTTTGCAAAACTTAGCCTGTGTACACTTTTCCTGTCTTCTAAGTTTAGTTATATTACTTTTTTTTTAATTTGGACATATAAGAAGATAAACCACACCAAGTAAAAAGTCAATGTACTTCATTAACTGGAGGTGATTTTGTTAACTTATTCCTGCAATATTTGCTAAGCTACCTGTAGGTCCTGTAGTAGGAATTGAGTAGTTTGTTCTCATGGATCTACTTTATGATATTACAGCAGAAAGAGGTGTCTGGGAGAAATAGTGACAATAGTGGCATTTTGTTAATGACGTCAGCTGGGATTACTGTCACTAAGCAAAGCATGTGATATCATCCTTTAGAATCACATTGTTTAGTGACAGAAATACCAGTTCCAATTATTGTAACTCGAGGATTCCCTGTGGTTAATTTTTCAGCATCCTTGTGATTTTGATCAATCACTAAATAGAGCAGTACTTGTTAAGCAAGTACTCTTTGTATACACTTTCCTGGACTAGATCCTGACTTGAAGGGATCTGAATAACCTTTTTCTTCTAGTATCCTCTGTAGCTGAAGCTTACCACCTTCTCTGAAATCTTCCCTCAAAGGGGAAACGGGAATTGTTTCCAATATAAATAGATAAGAGAACCTTTATTGTCACTTTTTTCTGTGAAATGAAATTCTGATGCGTGCTCTCAAATACACACACACACACACACAAATGACAGACCATTTAGAATACATAGCGGAAAAAAGACTTGAGAGTTAACAAGGTTGATACTATATGGTATGAAACTATTAGAGAATCTAGTTCTGTTTCAGTACCCCAAAGTCTCATCCCAGAAGACAACAAAGAAAACTGTTCATGGAGAGGATGTGTAGCTTGTCAGACAACACAGTGGACACTGGTCAAGCAGCTCTTATATGCCATGTCCTGGATAGAAGGGTGTGAATTTCCAATAATCTTTTCTACTGTCCTCACCACTCTCTGCACAGTCTTCCTACAATAATTAAAAAATATACCTAGATTAAGACGATCCGGCAATTCAGCAACATCTACTACCCCAATTGATTGCCTGAAGGAGCTGGGTAGGGCATTGGTTGACAGATGGCAGAGCTTATGCTGTGATGAACCCACTTGGATCCCTTGATCTCTGCAAACTCAGCAAAACACGGATTAATTACGGTTATGGTTATGTTATGATTGCTAAGGCTGTCACTTGATTAATGGGGCAAAATTCCTACCAGAGAGAAGGAATGGAGAAAAAAATTCTGTAATTTCTTTCTGCTTATTTAAATATTTTCCATTTTTCTCTCTAGATAAGCAATGTCTTGTTTTTTGTCCTGCCCCCTATATGTATGTGCTTATTCCGACAATATGCAACCTGCTTCAACAGTGGAATATATTTAATATGGACCTTGCTCGTGGTTGTAGGTAAGTTATCCTGAATTTTTATGGGATGTGACATGAAAATTAGGTGTTTATTATCATTTTTAAATTATGTACTACCATGAAATAAAAAGATGCCTCAGTTGAGTGGGTGTTTAAGCATATAACTACAGGTGGGTCCTTGACTTATGACCACAATGGAGTCCAAAATTTCCATTGCTAAGCAAGACAGTTAAGTGAGTTTTTCCCCATTTGGTAACCTTTTTTGCCACAGTTGTTAAGTGAATCACTGCAATGAAGTTAGTAACACGATTGTCAAGTGAATCTGGCTTCCCCATTGACTTTGCTTGTCAGAAGGTTAAAAAAGGTGATCACATGACTTCAGACACCACAACCGTCATAAATATGTGCCAATTGCCAACCATCCGAATTTTGATCACATGACATTGGGGATGCTACAAAAATCATAAGTGTGAAAAAACGTAATAAGTCACATTTTTTCAGTGCTGTTGTAACTGAATGGGTTATAAGTCAAGGACTATGTGTAATTCAGAAGCAAAATATGTACTGAAACCAAAGAACAGTATTGCAAACTGATGCCATCATGACTCATTTAACATAACATATAATAGTCTTACTAATATATTCATGTTATTGCATTGGTTCCTTTGGCTATTACTACTGATGTAGCAATCCAGTTTCTTCTAAGTTATGTTGTTACTTCTTTTTGTCCATAAATTCTGTTCCCATTGGAATCCGAAGAAATACCCAGTAGTTAAAATACAAACACACAGAAACAATTCAAGTGAAATTGTTCAATCTTATTTTTTTTTATTTTGGATAAGCATGATTGAACTCTTTCTTTTCCTTGACTGGGAATTGGATTGCACAATATTTTTTCTTTTTATTTATTTAAAATATTTACATAGCCGTTCATCTGATAATGAACTCTGGGTGTCTCTTAAACAAATCCTATCATAAACATGTAATTTAAATACCATTCTATTAAGAAAGCCACATCACTAGCAATTTATCTATTACAGAACATCCTCTTGGCACTATCGTGAGTTAGGTAGGCAACTTGGTGTTGTCCAGATACTTCGAACTAAAAATTCCACATTCCTGTATCATTGTTCCAAGTGCCTAGAGCTGAAGTGAATTGAAGTCCAAAATATATAATTGGTGCTCTTCCCTCTATGAAATCTCAGTGAATGGGGAGAATGGTTTGGAGTAGTGGTGAAGGTATCTGCCTGCAAACCAGAGACTTGAGTTCTAGGCTTCTTTAGGCACACATGCCAGCTGGGTGACTTTGAGTCAGTCTCACTACCTCACAGGATTATTGTGGGGAAAAGAGGAGGCAGGAGTATTAAGTGGAAACTCTGAGCATCCTAGACCAAGCCAAGTCTAAAAAATGCTAGAGAATTTCTGGAAGCCTGGTACTGAGACAAATCAGCCATCAACAGGCACATAGAGATAAACACATCTACATACCATTCAAAAGAGACAATCATAAAGCCAAAAAGAAAAAAAGAAAAAGATCAAAAAGAAAACTCCAAAGACCATTAATCAACACCCAGATGAGCAGAGATTAACACCAAGATCAACATTAGAGCAATAATCAAGAAGTAAACAAAACCCCAAACAAGGAAGTACTAAGACAAACAAACAGTAAATGAGAGCTTAATCAAGAAACCACCAAGAACATTTCCACCAATGCTGAGAAGAAAATCCACTAGTATATAAAAAGAGAGCAAACCCCACTGATGATATTACCTAGTTTGGTAATGAAGCATCTGCAAGAAAACAATTTCGGAGAGCGCCAAGGGCCCCTCATTTCAACCCTGAGTTACAGATGTTCTCTTCTATTGAAGTATTAAGTATGTTCACCACTTTGAGTTGACCAAATACAGTATATAAAAAAAGCAGAATAAAAATCTAAGTAAAAAGTATATGGGAAAAATCACCCACTACTCCACTGTAGACCAAAGGACCATGTAAGATTTTTTCTGCTTCCGTGTTTTTAAGAACCTCAAATTAAATATTTCTATAAGACTGGCTGG
>JANHJO010003814.1:110687-122728 GCA_032468235.1 Pseudoxyrhopus heterurus | reverse complement strand
CTGACTCTGTAAACCGCTTAGAGAGAGCTGTAAAGCACTGATAAGCGGTATATAAATCTAATGCTATTGCTATATTCAGCCTTGCTAAAAATCCTCTGGTTATGATATGGATGCATTGCACTGCTAGATCCTGGCCTTGCTGCCAAAACCTGGTTTAGAAGTGCTTTCATAATTCAGTCCATTTAAAACGATTCCCTCTTTCACAGCTAATGGAAGTCAGACCAACCTCAGGGTTTTTTGCTTTACAGGTAATCCTTGACTTACAACTGTTCATTTAGTGACCATTCGAAGTTAACAATGGCACTGAAAAAAAGTGACTTATAGCCGTTTTTCACATCCCCGTGGTCACGTGATCAAAATCCAGACACTTGGCAATTGACTCAGATTTATGACCTTTGCAGTGTCCTGGGTCAACAAGCAAAGTCAATGGGGAAGCCAGACTCACTTTAAAAACCAACTTAGTGACAGTCATTCACTTAACAACTGTGGCAAGAAAGGTTATAAAATGGGGCAAAGCTCACTTAACAACTGCCTCATATAGCAACAGAAATTTTGGATTCAATTGTGGTCATATCGGTATTTCCTGAGGCTTGTTTCAACATTGTATACTGCCTTTTTTCTTCCCAGGATGGCAGCAGTCAGTTTTTCCTGCTTCCAAAATGTCAATATTCACACAGCTTTTATTACCTGTTTTTCATCATGGTGGGGGCAATAACCCAGTGTTTCTTTTAATTCTCTTCAGTGTTGACTCTCATTGCCTGCTTCCGAGGGCAGAGAGGGTCACTCAGCTGGCTTGGAACTTATGGCAGGAGTAAAACTCAAAAACTCCCGTTTTTTAGATGATGCCTTAAACCACTACACCAAATTAGCTCCCTGTAATTCCCATAAAAATGTATAAAATCTCCCTTTAAGTCCTCCTTCACTTCAGTTTCATCCAGAGTTATATCATTACTTTTATTTTTAATTCTAATCACTCTGCTGCAGTCTCTGTGTTTCTCCCCCTCTTTTTCCATTCCAAAGCAATTCTTTTTGATTTCCAAAATTGTTCTGCATTTTCTCTTTGAATATTGTCTATAGTCTGTGCTCTGTGACTACAGCTTTGCAATGATTTTTCTTCTTGTATACACATAATACAATATTATCCTTGCACTTTCCATTTTTTCCCAGCAAACATGCCTTTATATGCCTTTTTTTTCTTGTTCACCAGACAATTACTTCCACTGTTTCTGTTGGTGTAATTTTATATACTTCTTTTTAAAGAAATGTTAACATTTTGCTACTGTCTCACAAATAGGCAATAGGGTGCCAGCTCTGCTTACAGCCTTCTGTGTAGTAAGAATCAGGTGCTAATTCATAAACTCTTCTACCAGTTCTGCTGTAATTCTCAGAGGACCAATTACAAGTTTACCTTTTGCCACTCACAACAAAATTTAGCACTTGGGAGTATATGAACAGCATGTGATCATAGAATAGGGGCTCATTTAAAGAGAGCTGTTGATATGTTCTGATTTCCTAAATCAAGTTCATTGTTTGGCTTCATCTTGTAGCTTCAATGCATACAGATAATCCACAACTTGCTACCTAGCATCAGTGGTTCCTGCACTCATATCCTCAGAATTATCTTCATGTGGTCACCCATAAAGTCAGCGCCAAAATTGTACTTGGCACAGAAAGTTGTGCAGTGATGAGTGTGATGATGAATAGAACTACATTGGAAATAACCAAACAACTCACTTTGCCTTTTGCTTTTTTAAACACAATTCAGGGTGCTTACTAGAGTGTACAAAGCCTTGTGCAACTTAGACCACAATTAGGCATAGGACAACATGATGTAAGAGCAGGCAGAACGAATAAAGCGATTCATTCAGCCTGGAATCGTTATGTTCCCTCAAATGGTCTTAAGTCCAATCCTTCCTGAATTCCGTTCACCCTTATCTGGTGTGAATAAATTCAGGAATTCAATGGAATTCAGGAAGGGTTGGACTCAACTCGTTCTACCTGCTCTCCTCCTTCATCAAGTTGTCTTACACCTCATTTTGGTCTAAGTCGGGGTGTCAAATTCGATTTCATTGAATTTGACACCCCTGGTCTGAGTTGTGTAAGGCTTTGTACGCTATAGTTCACTAGATTCTTGTGTTTGAGCCTTATCCAGTGTGAATAAATTCTCATCAGATAAGGGTAAACACAATTCAGGAAGGGTTGGACTTAACTTGTTCTGCCTGCTCTTCTCCTACATCAAATTGCCTTACGCCTAACTTTCGCTAGTCACGGTATAGGATGGAGCAATAAATCTGCTGAACTGGAACTTAATTATGACCCTGATCCTTCTTGACTGACATTTATTCCTTTACTGCTTGCATTCTTATATCAATAACAGGGCACTGTTTTCAGATCTTGCTACAGATATATTTTGTTGCAATTACAGGTAGTCCTCAATTTATGACCACAATTGAGCCCAACATTTATGTTGCTAAGTGAGACATTTGTTAAGTGAGCTTTGCCCCATTTTACGACCTGCCTTCCACATTTCATTCCACATTAGTACTGTTGTTAAGTGAATCTGGCTTCCCCATTGATTTTACTTGTCAGAAGGTCGTGAAAGGTGATCACATGATTCCAGGACACGGCAGAGATCATAAATGTGAGTCAGTTGCCAAGTGTCTGAATTTTAATCACATGACAATGGGGATGCTGCAACAGTCCTAAGTGAAAAATGGTCATAAATCACTTTTTTTCAACAATGTTGTAACTATGAATGGTTACTAAATGAACTGTTGTAACTTGAGGACTGCCTGTACTTTGGTTTTTTCCCCATAATGCAAATGGAACAAACGGTTGCTGGAATTAAACCAGACCCTCTCCTTGTTACTGCAAAGGGATTTTAAATTATTCCTGCTCAACTAGGATCTATGGTTAAAGGCTTTTTATGGAAGCTGTGATTGTTTTATTTTATTACAGGTAACCTTTGACTTGTGACTAATTGCTTAATGACCATTCAAAGTTACAATGGACTTATGATCTTTGTTATCAAAGTTACAAGTGCTGCACTTCCTGGTCATGCAGTTGTGTTTTGGGCACATGAAAACTGACACATTTATGACTGGTTAAAAGTCTATGGAGATTCTCAGCTATCCAGGTCACGGTTGTCCCAAAGGTGCTTTTTCAGGAGGCAACTGGACTTCCTTGTTTTTTCTTCCTTCTTTGAAGACATTTCGCTTCTCATGCAGTCAGCTCTGACTGGATGGTGTGGAATGGAAGGATTTATACTCCTTGCAGACAGCTGGTCATTTGCATTCTTTTAGAGAGTCATTGAGGTCACTTGGGGATTTATCTGTGTCCTCAAGGTCACCTGAGTAGTGCAAATGGTTGTGGGTGACCCTGTTACGTTTTCTGACTTTTTTTTTTGCCATTTTCTGACATTGGATAAGCTCGATTCAATTCGCCTGATTCACTTAACAGCTGTTGTAAAAATGGTTATAAAATCAAGTCTGATCATGTGGTGAGTGCAACAACTTACGACCAAATTTCACAGCCATAAGTCGAGGACTACAGCACTTATCCCTTTTTGCAAATAATTGGAAATGGGCAGCATATCCATTTTCTAAGAAAGTATGTGGCCCTCCCTTCTACGTAGCCCCTTAAAACAAACACATTTGGGTTTGCAAAACTTGTGTCTGTTTTTCTTCTCTTGAAAACAACTGAAGCATCAATCATACTGGGCAAATAGTTTTTGACACCTGTTTTTATCTTTTATTTCATCCCAGAGTGACACTGTTTAAAAATATTTTTTGCAGAGGCCGGTTCAAAGCTGCAGTGGGCATTCTTTCTGGAGTCACTACATGCCTCGCCTTTGTTAAGCCCGCCATTAATAACATCTCCTTGATGACATTGGGTCTTCCCTGCAGTGCCCTGCTTATTGCAGAACTTAAAAGGTATGTACCAGACTGGATGAGGCGAAGCAGATAAATTGTGTTTAATTCATTTATTTAGATCCCCCGCCTTTATTATTTTTACAAATAACTCAAGGCGACAAAAATATCCAACACACCTTCCTCCTCCTCCTATGTTCCACACAAACACAACCTTGTGAGGGGAGTTGGGCTGAGCAGGAGGAACAGGCCTAAGGTCACCCAATTGGCTTTCAGGGCAAAGGCAGGACTAGAACTCACAGTCTCTCACTTTCTAGCCTGGTACCTTAAATCACTAGACCAAACGGGCTTTCCAGTGCTGGTGCAGTTTGTTCCAGCATAACTTCATCCCATTTCTAGTTGAAAGTTGTCATTTGGCTTTTTCAGGGGTAGTGTGATCCTAGGAGAAGTACTCTTACTCTCTTCCCTCCCCCCACCCCCATAAACTTGCTTAATACATAACTTAAGGTGAAGTTAGTACCTCCTAGTTGTGTAGCATGTGGTCTAAGCTCCGTTTTGAGGCTTTAGAAACTCTGATGTTAAATACAAAAAATAAAATTCCCCTAAATACAGAACATGGGCTAGATGCCACAGCACGGGACAGCCATCAAATCAAAATTCAAACCATATCTGGTAAATATTCAAAAAAAATATATCTCATAATTGTAAGTTATGGACGTGATGCCATGTAAAGCAGCATCCCACAACCTTTTGGGCACCAGGGACTGGTTCCGTGAGAGAGGTTTTTTTGCGGACCAGAGGAAGCATGGTTTTGCTTGCTGTCTGCATCCCATGGATGGGCTTTGCTTGTTTGCGCGGCCCGGTTGTTGATATGCCATGGCTCGGTGCCAGTCCACGGACCAGGGGTTGGGAACCCCTGATGTAAAGAACACACATATGTAATTAATACAAACCATGTATATACAAAATTGAACTCATGGAAGAAATCTGATAGATGTTAGATTTTCTTGTCAGCAAGCAAAAATTATCTTCCTCCCACTTGTTATTGCAGTAATAAATAGCCTTAGGTCAGGGGTGTCAAACTCTTGTCGTCACGGCAATGTCATATGATGTATTATGACTTTTCCCCCCGTTCGTTAAACCGGGTATGGGCGTGGCCAGAGCGTGACGCATCCAGCCCACAGGCCACGAGTTTGACAGCCCTGCCCTAGGTGATAGTATTATATTGGTGCAAAAGGAAGCAAAGCTCTTCAAATTTACCTTTTTAGGTAGAAGAATTCAAGTCCAGTAAGATCAAATGCTACGACATCTCTTATAATTGAAATTTGGTTGCTTGAATGCTTCTGGTTAGCTATGGTCCCAAAAGGTAGTGGCTATATAGCTGTGTGGTTTTTGGGTACAGCTTCGATCAGTCCATCTTGATTTTTTGGTCCCTAACCTGTAGACATTCCTACAGTTGATATTTCATTTGTGTCAATCAGTAATTCAATAGACTTAACCAAAAACTGTATTTTGATTAATAATCCAGGTTGACTTGGCTTAATTTAAAACTTCCGTTTTATTCATTTACACTATTGCCAGTGTAACTCTCAGTTACAACTTTTCCTTCTAGGTGTGACAATGTCCGAGTGTATAAGCTGGGATTGTTTTCTGGCCTATGGTGGATGTTAGCCCTATTTTGTTGGATTAGTGACAAAGCATTTTGTGAGATTTGGTCATCTTTTAATTTTCCTTATTTACACTGCCTATGGTGAGTCCTAGTTTTATTCTCCTTTTTAAAGTATTTCCCTTTGCTGGTGTGTACCTGCTTTCATTGCAAAAGCGACACAATTTCTTGGTGTGTTTCATATTAAAATCAGATCTTGCGTAAGGTGTTTTTGGTTATTAGTTTCTTCCATGAATCAGTCAAGTTAGACAGCATTAACAAAATAAATCCTGGTAGAAAAATATATTTCTGCTCCCCCATTTGTGTTCTGACAGTAGCATATCATGGTGTGTTAAGATTTCCAAAAATAAGGAAATTGCTGGGCCTCCTTCCATAACTGGAGGCTGATATTTTTGGGTGGAGGTGCTACAAATTACAGTAGGCGGAACAATGACACAAGATAGCAGAGGGATTACATAAGGGGCAAAGATTTTTCTGAGATTTTGCAGGGATGCTGTAGCTAGGGGTAGAATATTGAGGGAACAGTGCTGGAAGTCTGTTTTAAAGTTTAAACCAAAAGTGTCCAACCTTGACAACTTAAGATCTGTGGACTTCAACTCCCAGAATTCCCCAACCCGCTATGCTGACTGAGGAATTCTGGGAATTAAAGTCCACAAGCCTCAGAGTTGTCAAGATTGGACACCTCTGCTTTAAATCATTATTCTCCAGCTACAATCTATGTCTCCTATTTTTATTAGCAAATTAGCAAATTTCAGGGACTGAGGATCTTTGGAATTATTAAAAATAGTCCAGTGGTTCCAAGTGGCCCACAAACCAAGGATTACTTCCATTTCTGCTTCAAATTCTGATTTGAACCTTATTTCCCATAAATCAGAGACCAAGTACTCAGAAAAAGCAGCTGATTCATATTGTGAGCTCTCAAATAAGCATCTTTGAGAAAGGAAGTTAATTTGCCTTCTTTCCAGAGAGGAAAAAATTGCCGATGCACATATAAAAGTGTTAACAACTCCCCCTAGGCTCTCTCGGTATCCTCGAGTTGAGCCCTGGGATCCAAGCTTGCCTGCACAGCGCTCACGGTCTGTTCTACACCCTGTTTCCAGGGTGCAACAGATGGCAGAGCAGCTACTGAACATTTTCTGCATTGCTGTGTGAGTAGTATAAAAATAAAACTTTTACAAAAGCTCTCCATTTCTTGAGGAAGCTTCATAGTTTCTCTTCCCTGCAAAAGTGCGTACATTTGCTACTTTCACCGATCTCAAGCGATGCCCCTCCTTGTGAAACAATGCAGAGAGGAACAGCAAAAATGATTAGGGGGCTGGAAGCTAAAACATAACGAAGAACAGTTACAGGCATTAGGTATGTCTAGTCTAATGAAAAGAAGGACTAGAGGGGAACTTGATAGCATTCTTCCAATATTTGTAGGGGGATGCTACAAAGATGGGGGTGGGGTGTCAAACTTTTCTAAAGCACCAAAAGGCAAGACAAGAAACAAGGAATGAATGGAAACTAACCAAGGAAAGAAACAACCTAAGAACTAAGGAGAAATTTCCTAACGGTGAGAGCAATCAACCAGTGGGAAAGCTTGCCCTCAAAAGTTGTGGGTGGTCCATCACTGAAGGCTTCAAAAAAAAAAAAAAGACTGGATAAACATTTGTCTGAAATGATATAAGGTCTCCTGCTCTAGCTCTAGCAGGGGGTTGCACTAGAAGACCTCTGAGGTCCCTTCCAACTCTAATAATTCTGTTTTAAGACCTGAAACCGAAGCAAACCTTAGTCCTTTCGCTTCTCTCTCTTCCAGGCACATCCTCATCTGTATTGCAGCTTACCTGGGCTGTGTCTGCTTTGCCTATTTTGATGCTGTCTCCGAGATCCCCGAACAAGGCCCCGTCATCAAGTTCTGGCCCAGTGAGAAGTGGGCATTCATCGGGGTGCCCTATGTCACTCTCCTCTGTGCTCACAAGAAGTCTCCCCTCAAGATCACTTGAAAGGCAACGGAAGCGTCCCGTCCTCTTTACTTGTTGTTTCTTCAAAAGGCCTGAATCTCTCGTGGGAAGATTACCCAGAGGGGTCCTTGCGGAAGCAAAGGACACCTGATGAGGGGGGTCAGAGCAGAATCTCATAATGGTTTGTTCTGAGGGGCCTAAGGAATGCCTGAATCTGTCCAACGAGGAAGCACGGAAAGCAGTGCATCCCCCCCAGCTCCCCCCCCCCCAAAAAGTAAAGCTATTTCTCTTTTGCTTTAACTGCCTGTCACACTCTCGGTGGGCAAGGAACTGGGTGACATCTTACAATAAGCAAGGGTGTCTGTCTGCGAGTGTGTTGATGGCTGTGTTTTGGTTGGGAAATAATCACCAGATTTGTGTAATAAGGATTTAATAGAGTTGCTTTGCAGCTGTCCCTCCTCTGCTGCAGGTGTATATTTACACATCAATTGAGCAAATGAAATCCCTTTAAACTCTGCGGTCAGTTTAAGAGGAGAACAATCCTTGAGAAGCTGGCTCTTAATTCATCAAAATATGATAAACGTACGACAATGTTCTTTTTTTAAAAATCCATATATAATAGTTCACTCTTTGGAGACTTGTTTACTGCACTTCAGAAAATAAGATGTGGGAGAAAAGTCAGTGAAGGAATAAAAATTGTCTTTGAAATGACTGGTTGTGAGGCTTTACTTGGTCTCCAGGCAGTTAAATAATATTTCAGCCGAGTTCTTGGCAGGAGAGCAATTCAGCAATCATCTACCCTATTTCTGCAACAACAACAAAAAGCGGTTTATCTCTCAATCTCTATTTTAATTCCATGTTCTTTGCAAGCAAACAAATGAACTTGGAAAGGTTTGAATTTAATTATCCGTTGGGGTGGGGGGGTTGCCTCTTGTTACCATGGCACACTTTTAGGAGATAGTTTATGTAGAGAGCAATCAAGCCTCATTATTCACTTCCATTTTTAAGCAGATGTAACTACATTTCAAGGACAGCGAAGAATCAGTGCTTTGGCTTGTGCAGGTGTTTGAAAGCTTCTCAAATTGTGCATGAGTTGGGGTGTATCCCAGATTCTGAAATATTTGATCATTTGTTAAAATACATGTCAGGGAGTCCGTGGAATGGAAATGGTGCTCGGGGCCATGTGGTTGAAAATTTGCCCCCCCCCCTTTTTTTTTTTGTGATGCAGGAGAAAAAAAGGGGCTTCAATTGTATACTCACTTTTTTTTTTTAACTGACCCTGCAGATGATCCTGCAGTGAGTCCTATGAATTTGGAGATTTTTAAAGAATCCTCTCTTTTGTATGTAAATGCTTTAAATTTAAGGTATGGGCTGATATAAGATGAATAATAAATAATGGATTATTTATTTATACAATAAATAATCAGCCACGGCTTAGTAGTTCGGTCAGAAAAAGAAAATACAGGCTACAAATAAGTTGGTTTGTTTTCTAGCACACGCAAAAACAAAAACTGGCATTTCTATCCCTGGATACAAAGCCAAGATATAGTTGTAAACAAGGGGGGGGGGGGGACTTCTAGCAACCAAAGTTTCTCAATTGCTGATGGACCAAGCTGGGTAATCCGTGCTTGATTGTGGAATTGAATTGGACATTTTGTTCCTTTCTATTCCATTTGACTGCTCAGTTCCTTGGTGCATTGCCAGAAATGTTGCATGGAGCATTAAATGGGCCAACTTTCCCAGTTGGGAGCCACTGGCTGTGTGGAACTTTTCCAAAGTGAGTTGATTGAGACAGCTTTATCACTGGACCAGCCTAGTTCCATGCCTGTTTGTGAGTGAGTGCCTCAAGGCTCTGTCAGCATGGCCTGGTCCTCCATTTTAGGACAAGGTAATTCAGTGCTCCCCCTTTGAGCTACAGTATTTGGTTCCTGCAGTTGAAGAACGGAAGACGCATCTGTATTTTTCAAAGCTGGGAGAGTCTACCTTAGTGATTATCAAGAGAAGTTTCCCCCTGTGGCTTGAGGCACATTTCATTGGCCAAATGCTGGGAAAATGAACGCAGATGAAGTCAGCACAGCAATGATACAGTTGTATTTTGCCTGTTCCTCCCCATCTCGCCAGCTGATTACCAGCACAGACCTTAATCCCATACAATTTTGGGTTGTCTTGAGTTGGAACAAGCTCTTGAGTTCTGAGTGATTTGAGACAGCTGTTTGAGGCCTTTAGGTTGTTATAGGAATGGATAGGCAAGAGGTTCACTGGCTTATTAGCTAGTTATTGGTATTCCTAAATGATTGCCAGGGGTTCACACCCATTTTGCTTCTAGGTGTTGCAGGTTTATTGGGAGGACTCCTAAAAATGCAGTTGACAGAGCCAAGAATGAGATGAAGATTGGTGGAAGGGCAGAAGGTTAAAGGATGATTTCCCTCCCCCCCTTTTTTTTAAACAAAACAAACTAACAATTAGGGAAATCGTCCTGCTAAAAATTGACAGTTGTACGTCAGTGATCCAGCAGCAACATTTGTAGTGTTCTGGATATTGTAAAATGTGTGCTGAAAGGCCACAGATATCTTTATTTTTATTTTATTTTATTTAAAAAGTTACCTATTTTTCTCTTAGTTTGCAATTCTCAATTGCTATTCCTATCAAGCTTTTGAATCTTGAAATATTTGTTTACAGTGTTACAAGAAAATAAAAATAGAATCAGTAATACTTCTTATCAAATTACTTCAGCAATTTTGGACACAAGCTTTTGAGTTTGGGAAATAATGCTGTTAGGATTAGACGGTCTCATAGAATTATTAAAGTATTTTCTTTGATGCTCCCAATGTTTTCTGTCTTGTATCAGCAACATACAACTTCTGGTAATCATCTACCTACATTTGACATGAAGTTGGCATGTGTTTGAAGAACTGCACAAGGCTGTACAGCTAATCGGAAAATATGAAAACAAACATTTAGGAAATGTAAAAATTCTTCATGGTATGTGTCTCATTTTGGGGGAAGGTATGGAAAGGATTTTTCTAGTAAACAATCGTGGGGCACTGTTTAATTAGAGTAACTCTAGTATCCAGCTGTTCAGTTATGCCAAGAAAAAAGTATTTTCCATCTCATTCTTGGGGGAGGCGGGAAATGTGAATTTTTTTGGCTTTAGTTGCAAGTGTGTGGTTATTTCTTTCTCTTAAATACTTTTATGTATAGCACGTTTTATGGTGGCCTATATTATGCTGAGAACACTTTCACATGGCTGCTTTGTTTTTTCTTTTTTTAAAGATTAGGAGATCCGATCATTCTCAGGTATAAAATAATGAGTCTGAAAGCATCAGTGCTGTGCTTCTTTCCTTTATACATAATAGTGACAAACTTTCTCTGGGATGTAACCACTTGATTAAAGCCTCACGTTTGGTATCTTGATGATAACTTTGAAATTCAGTAAGCTTTTATGCAAAATCCACTCATTTTCTGTTGATGAACAAGTGACTTCATTCTTCATTGCTGTACTGTAAAAAAAGTACTTCCTTTGGAACACCTTTCTTAAAAGTGACTTTGAAATATAAGTGATAATCTAGAAAAGTCTTTACAAACTTCTTTTATTCTGTGTCCTTATTAATAAAACATTTTTGATCATGCTCTCCCAATATATGTATGTTTATTGATTTATAAATGATATCCATGTACTTTGTACCAATATGTACATTATAAAACATAGACCCTTGATATATTTTGTATACTCTTAGAATAGATTAATTTCCTATTTTTGGATAAAAATAAATGCAAATAGATATTTTAATATTTTCTTCCTGAACCTCGGGACATAGGTTTGCACACCTCTGGGAAATAGGCATACAACTTTGGAAACCACAGATGTAGATAATTGGATATACATGCAATTCCTATTTTCATCTTCTATGCTGTTGTCTGATATAAAGGCAAATGGTGACTGATCCTCTCATCATGGAAATATGGTATTTTGGCAGCATTCACACCCATATTTAGCTAAAACAGGCAGGGCTACTAAATGGATGATAAAACATCTTGCACTAAAATTGGATATGTCTTGGAACGGTGATTGTAATAAATTATGAATACATTTAGGACGAGTAATAACTATTGTGATTTTTTTTACATGATATGGAACTTTGAAGGATTTCTTAAAAAACGAGGTGGGTTTACACGTGTAGAACAAATGGAAGGAAATTGTGCCATTTAAAGGCTTTTTAAAGGGAAAACAACTTTGAGGGCTAGAAATCTCTTCAGTTTTGTTTGGATACAAAAAACCTCCAAGAGGCTTAATCTTTTTAATTGTATACTCAAAAAGTTCATCCTACTGAATTAAATTTAATATGAATTAAGTGTGTGGTTTGGTTTGAAAAATTTCCTTTTTAAAAGCAGGATAAAATCCAACTTTGTGCAAATAGATTTTTGCTCGGATAGTAGAATTTTGTTCATCTATGGAAAATCTCAGTCATCCAGGTCATGGCTGACCCAAAGGTGCTTTTCCAAAAGGCAGCTGGACTTTTTGTTTTTCCTTGAAGATGTTTCGCTTCTCATCCAAGACGTTTC
>JANHJO010003814.1:97428-110587 GCA_032468235.1 Pseudoxyrhopus heterurus | reverse complement strand
GTTGTTAAGTTAGTAACACGGTTAAGTGAATCTGGCTTCCCCATTGACTTCGCTGGTCAGAAGGGGATCAACATGGCCCCTGCCACCATCATAAATATGAGTCAGTTGTCAAGCATCTGAATGTAAATCACATGATCACAGGGATGCTGCAATGGTCATAAGTGTGAAAAACGGTCATAAGTCACTTTTTTCAGTGCTGTTGTAACCTTGAAAGATCACTAAATGAACTAATGTAAATTGAGGACTACCTGTCATTTCAGACTCTCCTGCCTTTGCCCACAATGACTGTTGTGTGTGTTCTTGATCATATTACCTCACTCGTCCTCTTTACAAAATAACCTTTTGGTGGCCCGTGAAAGAGTGCCACATTCATCTTAGCATTCAGATGACCAAAAAATGCTGTGTTTGCTGTTACAGTTCCCTTCAGATCTTTGTGTGGGAAGGAAGCCCTTAGTTCCACAAGAGGGCAGTGTTGAGCTAAATTTAAGCTTTTCAGTGATCATGAATGCAATTTTGAGTAGCAGAAGCAGCACAATAGTCCTATATACCTATAAGGTACATTTCACATTTGTACCTGTACCGTACATTTAGCATTTTACATGCTAAAAAAAAAAAATAAGGCTAGTTCTCCAAGCAAATTTCTTGGGAAGAGTTTCTGTTTCCTTCTGCCTCTCTTGCCCATTCTCTTTCACTCCTCCTCCTGAAAATTCAACTACAGTGAGGTGTCAATCCGAAGAGGATCATGAGGGCAAATTAGGAAACAATTCACACTACTCAGAACTTGTGACTCTTTGCGTGTGTATTGTTTAAATATAGCTTTGTTCTGATACTTTATGGCAGGGCTGTCAAACTCGTGGTCCATAGGCCGGAAGCGTCACGTGCTGGCCATGCCCACGCCTGGTTTAGTGAAGGGGGAAAAAGTCGCAATATGTCACGTGTCATTGCCGTGACGATGCAAATTTGACACCACTGCTTTATGGAGTTTCAGAGTCTCTCCAAATTCGAACACTACCTAATCCTGAAGCTAATGGCTGAATGGAAGGTATCCACATCCTATTTACTGTAACGGTAAATGGCAAAACGAGTGAACTGGTTTTTGTATAGAAGGAGCTGATTTTTCTGCACCGATTTAACATTATTTGCAAAATGATGTTATTAGTCTTCCATAAATGGCTGAAAGTAATGTAACTTGCATCAGTTTTGATGGTGGGGCGACAGCCAGATACGTAAAAGCAACCCCAGGCTTTTTATTGTCCTATTTTGGAATAGATTTTTATAGGGTCAGTAAATGAAATCCACTTTGCAGGAAGAGCTGAAAAGTGCAAGCCAACCCTTTCTGAAAGAAGGTAGATCTGACTGGTCCATTTTTGTTTCAGTGAAGTTATGACAATATAATATGCATTTTTCTTTCAGTGAGGTTATGGCAATGAATATAATATGTGAGCACTTAATCCTTTTTTTTAAAAAAAAAGCTGCAAACCCATATCTATGTACCTGGGAGACAGCACCTCTGATTTAGGAGGACATATATTGCATTCACTAAGGGCATTGCTCTGATTTATATTAGCATAATATTTACGTGTGAATAAAATAACACTGGAGGAGACAAGCATTCTGCACTATAAGATAATGCACAGAGGTCCCAGTGCTATTTAACCAAAAGTGGTAACTAATATTCGCGAGAGAAAGCAGTTCGTTCCAAAATTGGCACCTGTCACTCACAGATAATGTAGCCGTCTGACAAATTCCTAGTTCTGGAATGGGCCGACATGCCCCCTAAAGCATATCTAAATCACCCCATGCTGAAAGGCCTGAATAAATGGAATGTAGCTTTTGTTTCCCAACAAATCCTCTCCCGTGTAATCCCATTTATGCAATCGCACAATTGCCGCAAACTAGATGGCCTTTCATTCTGCCAAGAGTCATTAGGGAGATGGGTTTGCCCGCTAGATCAGTTCTGATTTGCTGGCTAGTCCCGAAACAGCAGAAAACGGCACCCGGGACAAAGCAACGATCTCTTTTCTTCAAAAGAAGATGGCTTTCGGTTGTCTCTTTGTCTTCTACGAAAACCACGGAGGCAACCAACAAAAGATCAAGGGAGGCAAGCTGGCCTGCCTATCAACCTCCAACCAGGTGGCCCAGATGGCTTCTCTCCAAGCATCGTCACTGCAATGTACTTCGAACATGCGCTCAGGCACAAGTGGATATTAAGTAGCTAGTTCAGTTCGACTGTGAATTTTACTTAGAATGTGTTCTGTGGTGGCCTTCCAGTGCTCTTTTTCATATTAAGAACAAGACCTATTTTATAGCTAGTGACTTCATTCTTGCTTTAATAAGGGAGTTTCTTATTAAAAATTTCCCTATGTTCAAGACTACTTGGTTTCCTGCTTGACACTTGGAAAGGAAACTTGGTTTCCTGCCAGAGCAGGGGGTTGGGCTAGAAGACCTCCAAGGGCCCTTTTCAACTCTTTTGTTCCTCAGCTACACAGCTAGCTTTTGTTTCAGCGTTGGCACGCGGTTTCTTCAGTTCTGCATTTCTATGTTTGGGGCAGGAAATTGGAAATTGCAAAGTATCTGCCTTTTCTGATTTTCTCCTTTTGTGCTGACCCGGAGAAACAGGTCCTTGGTAGAAGGGCTCCGAACTCAGCTGAACAGACTGGAAGGATCCAAGATGGATATTAGAAAGGCTTGGACGAAGGTGTCTGAGGGGTCCTTGGTGCTCTCTGAGCTTGGCTGTTTTCTTGCTGAGGTTTCATTACCAACCAGGTAACGTCCTCAGCCTGTGAGATTTTATATTATCTTCCCCATCCCCTTGAAAATTTTTGTTTATTTTTAAATTATTTATTTATTTAAATGATTATTTTTAAATAAACATTTCCAGTTGGACAAACTCTCTCTGGCTCTTGTTCTAATTCAGGAATGTCAAACTCACGTCATCATGACGTATCACGACTTTTTCCCCCTTCGCTAAACTGGGGGTGGGCATGGCCAACGTGTGATGAATCTGGCCTGCGGGCCGTGACTTGACACCCCTGTTCTAGGTGGAAAATAGAATTCAATATCCTGGACACCCCAGGACAGTCTACGAATAAAGCAGGCCTGTGGGGAAGACTCCTATAGGTGAATACAGATAGACTTCGCTTAACCACTGCCCTGTTTAATGACTATGCAGTTATGAAGCCACGGTGGCACAGTGGTTAGAGTGCTGTACTGCAGGCTACTTCTGCTAACTGCCGGCTGCCTGCAATTTGGCAGTTCATATCTCACCAGGCTCAAGGTTGACTCAACCTTCCATCCTTCCGAGATGGGTAAAATGAGGACCCAGATTGTTGGGGGAAATACGCTGACTCTGTAAACCGCTTAAAGAGGGCTGTAAAGCATAAGTCTATGTGCTATTGCTATGAAGGCACTGAAAAATTAATTTTACGACCAGTTCTCACACTTATGACTGCCAGAGCCCATCTATGCTCAAGCGATTGATATTTGGGTACTTTGCAACTGACAGGCATTTATCCTTATTGCGGTGTCCCGTGGGGATATCATTGTTTATTTGCACATTTCACATTCTGGCTTCTGACAAATAGAATCCATGGAGAAGCAGGCAATAAAATCACAGTCGTGTGATGTCTCATTTAATAATTTGTAGTGATTGGCTTCACAACAGCGGCAGAAGTGAGATTGTAAGCCCATCGTGGACACCTGACATTTCACTTGGTGACTGGGTCGCTTAGTGTCACAGTTGCTGGTCCTGTCGCAAAGCAAGGACTCTGTATAATTTGAGCATTCTTTAGCAGAAGCCTTGTTTGTAACCATACGTACAGACAAAAGTGTTGCAGGGGGGGACAAAGGCTCCTACCTAAGTGAGGAACTCTCTGAAAATATTTGAAGCGTTTACTTGAGTGCTTTGGGTACCATTCTTTTTTCAGAGTAGTGAGGGAGTTAATTGTCATGCTGTGACCCAACATTTGGAACCAGTAAGTGGAGAACTCCTTTCCAAAGACAAAGGCTCTTCTAAGAAATTTAAGGCTATTTAACATTTCTGCATCAAAATGACTAAGTCTGCCATGTTCTGCCACATCAATCAATCCAGCTTTATTAAAAAAAAAAGGAGCAGAAAACTGAGTGTTAGGCATATTTTAGTGAAAAGAACAGACGAAATCCAACATTTCAAGGTGCTCCCAAGGGTTTTCTAAATAAAATAAGGTTTTAAAAATTATGTTAGCTTTAGTCACAAATAACATGATTACAGCCACAGGGAGGGCAGAACAGCTGTTTCAACACATCTGGTGAGCGATAAGTCAGGTCAGGTGCCATCGGTCCAGAATGCGTATATACCAACGTGAAAAACACATGGCTAGGAAATAAAAGGGGATGATTAAAAGACTCATGATGGTTTGACCCAATTGTCTGTGCCACATGAACTGAGCTTGGTGTTTAACATTCCTTCTGAATCTGCAATGGGCTTGTAGGTTTTGCAGACATTGGACTTGGCAACATAGGCTTGGGGAACATTATATATCCTTGTCCCAAAGGTGCTTTTTCAAGAGGCAACTGGACTTTCTGGTTTTTTCTTTGAAGACGTTTTTCGCTTCTCATCCAAGAAGCGTCTTCAGCTATGAAGACGCTTCTTGGATGAGAAGTGTGAAACGTCTTCAATGAAAAACCAGAAAGTCCAGTTGCCTCTTGAAAAAGCACCTTTGGGACAACCATGACTTGGATGACTGAGAATCTCCATAGACATTATATATCCTTGTTTCCAGATATTTGAAATAGTAGGATTCAAGTTTAGAAATCTGGGATATAAGGGCTACTTTTAAATACATAGAAGTAAGGTAATCAGGTCTTTTAGTGCAGGGATCCCCAATCCCTGGTCCATGGACCAGCACCTGTCTGCGGCATGCCAGAAACCGGGCCGTACATACAAGCGAAGCCCCATCCACAGGTTGCAGGCAGCATGAAACCAGGCCCCTCCAGTCCACAGAAAAACCTCTTTCCACGGAACCGTTTCCTGGTGCCCAAAAGATTGGGGGCCACTGTTTTGGTGTATGGTAAGAAATGTAGCTATTGTCTATTTGGGGTTTGCACTAGAAAAAGTTAAGCAGATTTTTTGCTAGTGATTTAGCTAGTGATGCTAGTAACCTAAACTGATGCTGCTTGAGCAATAAGAATATTTAAAATTCTGCCCTTGGATTACTGTAGCATGTACTGCTTGCTACAGCATTTTTTAAAAAGAAAAACAAACTCCATAATAACTGCCAAAGAAGCTAAAAGACGTCAGTGTTTGCAAGAGAGCTCACACTTCCAAATTAAATTTCACAACTGCAAATATTATTAGCTTCTGCAATGTAAGAAAATGTATGCTCCAAATAACTTGGAGCCTTTGGGATACAGGAAGTCCTCGACTTACAACCCTTTGTTCAGTGACCATTTGAAGTTGCAACAGTACCCAGGATCACGTGATCCCCTTTTGCGTCCTTCTGACCAGCGAAGTCAACGGGGAGGCCAGATTCACTTTACAACCATGTTACTAACACAACAGTGCAGTGAATCACTTAAGCGTGATAAAAAAAGGTTGTAAAATGGGGCAGTCCTCAATTAACAACTGTCTCACTTAGCGATAGAAATGTTGGGCTAAATGGTAGTAATAGATTGAGGACGATCTATTAGTATAGTATAGCGAATAGTATACTATACTGTTAGTATAGTATAGCTAGTATAGCGAAGCATGTTGCAGGCTTTGGGAGAGATTTAAGGAGGTCCAAAACAGCTAAACCAGGACTTTGCTGAACTGTACAACTTTCAGTGAACCACAGAAAATGCCACTCTAGGTCCCTGTACTGACTTGGTCCTTCAAAAATCACTTCCCTGTCTACAACCACTTGTAGAACACAACAGTTCCTTGCTACCTGGTTCCCTTCAGTAAACAGGTTTGAGCCGAGGAGATTCTGTGGCCGCCCTCCAACCTCTTCGAAGGCTTGGGATAGGATGCCTGTCATGAAATAAGCCTAATGACAGCCGATGTTAAGGCCATCTTATACTAAATATGCTATTTTTGTTTGCTGTCTTATGCTCATGAGCTATTTTGGTTGAGTGGCCAGGAAAATGGCTGGCTCACCAGTGGGAGGCATAAGGTCCAACCCACCTGGTTGTTTACCTGGAACTTTGAAAACGGCATAATATTCCCTGTGAGCCTAAAAAATTTTTTTTTAAAAATCTCTGCCTTAAGCTATTTATGTCCACAAAGTGGTTACTGAGCATCATCAACTCAGGGGATGTTTCTGGACTGTCTTGATTTAGAGAGTACAATTCCGTTCTTGCTGCTAAGCGGCTTTTATCTAAAAATATCAAGGGCCAACTTGGCTACTGGTAATTGGTTCCTCTGCAGATTTCAATCTTCTCTACGTTCTCCATCATGACCTAAAACTGGAGGGCAGAATTGCATGCTACTAAAATTGCAGGTGCCTCCTGTAAGAGCCACCAAGCTCACATCTTCCTCCCTCTCTCCCTCCCATCACCATTCCGTTTGAACTGAGACAAGGAAAAGAAAACAAAACAACACCAAAGCCTTGTTTAAATCATTCCCTTTAAAAAAAAAAGTATTCATTTATTTATCATACTTAAAAGGAATACAGAGTGGGAGTGTGGAAAAATTGTACGCAAATCACAATGATTAAAATCCAGCATTTATAGCCATACATTCAAGAAGATGGTGATATATTTATATATCAAGCTTTTTTTTACACTATACAACCCTGTTTCATGGTAAAGAATAGTAGTTCTATCGTACTATTTTCATACAATACCAAACAATAAACACACATAATAAAATCAGTATCAGGGGATAGCATACATTTTGTTATCTTAAGATATTAATCAACAATCTATAGCTTCAAATAAATATTTTCCCTTAAATTCCATTGGGCTTTAAGGTTGTCATTTGCAATGTTTCATCACACACATCTCTTTATTGACCCCATGAAGTGGTCCTTCCAATGAAATCCACAGGGTATTTGTTTGGGAGAATTTTCTACTAATTTTAAGAACGGAGAGGCAATGCTTTAAATTATTTTCACAGTGATTAAAGATGAACCCTGCTGGTTCTGAAATCAGCTTAAAAAACCATTTATTTGAAGCACTAGTCTGAATTCAAAAATAAAATAGTTCAAATTATGTTGCTTCTCTATACTCAAAATATAACAGCGAGAAGTTGATTGTACATGCAGAGATCCAATGGCAATGATATTTTTCTCTGACAACACAAATTATTATTCCAGCCCAACTTCTGGAATAATATAATTACCAGTATGTATG
Organism: Pseudoxyrhopus heterurus; assembly: GCA_032468235.1. Classification (NCBI taxonomy): domain Eukaryota; kingdom Metazoa; phylum Chordata; class Lepidosauria; order Squamata; genus Pseudoxyrhopus; species Pseudoxyrhopus heterurus. Next base: position 103,276 of record JANHJO010003814.1, on the reverse strand, counting down.
TCTGTATATGTTTGTGTATGTATGCATGTATGATTTCAACTGGGATGCAAGCAGTTTTATTCAAACTAAAAAATCAATGATATTTGGGGAAGCTTTTCAGAAAATCTCTTTAAAAACTAGATTTTTTTAATTTGATTCAGCGAGGCAGTTAAAAAAAAACAACTGTCTATAGATTGTCTTGGCATTAAAAGTAACCCAACAACTTCTGAGACTAATTTCTTAAATTAGTTAAAATTAATCCTAGACTTTGGATGTCCAACATTGCAATTGATGCGAAGTAAATTCTTCGCTTATTACTCTGATGTAATGATGCACAGGATTATGACCTAACACTGAGTTAATCAACAATAATAATCCATATATTCTGGAACGTTGGAGCAGTGGGAACTGGTTCAAACTAATTAGAGCATTTCAAAGGGCCTCATTAACAAATGCTACACATACTTTCCAGGTGCAGAAAATCTCATGTTCGGTTTCCATCATGCTATTCAAAGGATGTCAGATTGTGTTTGCCCTCACAGGTAAACCAGACAGGAAACACAGTTAGATGAACTAATTCTACTTTATCATAAGGCTAGGTTAACAGAATTTTCCAAGCCTGAGAATACAAACATCCTGCCGCCACATTTAACGGCTTGATCCATTAGGGTGGTTCTTTTCTAAGTTTCTTTCTCTTTCCATCATCTTCCAAGGTCATCCACCCATGACATATCACAAACATCCTTCCTTAGGAATGCTAGATGTGACTCAGTATCTCTTATGTAACTTGTTGTTGGGAACAATATTGAACTACAGTTCTTCTTTCATTAATCTTTCTTAATGGCTTGAAGAAGAGTAAAGGATTCTAGGCACAAGGAGCAGGAGAACTTACATGCCCTGAAGAATTGAACTAAATAACTCAAGCTAATTTCCAGGGAAAAAACAACTACTTGGAATTCCTAAAGGCAGGTTGCATTCACCATGTTTCTTTATTACCATTGGACACCAAGAGGCTCTCTTCCCAGAATTTGACTAAATAAATGCACATTTTCCTTTTGATTAAAAAGGACCTAGGTAAAACACAATAAATTCACGATATTGCCATTGCTGGATAACAATGTGCCCCTCTCTCAACATTGGGGGAGCATCAAGTTGGAAGCTAGACAAGTGGCTTTCACCAAAGCTGATCTTCCATCGAAACACTGGCTAAGCCATGTCTGCTTAGCTTCTCAGATCAGCCAAAGGATGGTCACCAATTCAGGATTAAAACCAAGGGAGGAGGTGGCAAATGTTTAATCAGATAAAAAAGCAGAGCAGGAAGTAAATTTCTCTGAAGCGAGAGTTTGCATGCCTCTATTATCTCCATGACAGTTGTGTATCTGGGCAATAGACGTGCCAGTTTTAAGTCCCCACCCAACTGTTTGGTTTCAGGACTTTTAGCTCTTCAGGAAAGTATCCCCGAAACAGCTAGGAATATCAAAGCCATAGAAACTAAGCAAGGGAAGGAACAGGAGTTAATGAAGGACAGCTCTCCTACATGGAGACTCTGGCAATGTGTTGGAGCTATTTGTTCCTGTAAAGGTTTTCTGCTTCTTCCAAATGCCAGTGTTCCTTTCCGTAGAACCACCCACCCCATAGCTTCCTGCACAGTTGTCTCCACAAATGGTGTTTTTTTGCAAAGCTCACTGATTTTCCAATGTGCCATGTTTCTCCAGCCTTCCTTTCTATGACATACAGCCCACATTCTTAGTCATCGCCATCCTCTTGCTTCTGAAGTTTCTCCTGGTTGTGTGTGAATTTTCACCCATAAGAAATTAAAGCCTTTGGCTTCTGGCCACGGAAGGTACTTATATTTTGCACATTATTTTTCATGGCAGGCATAAATGTGCATCAAAACTCAGCACAGCTATGGAATAAAAAAACAATATATGTGTATAGATGTGTGGAAGTATATCTATATGCCTTTAGCTACAGTAACATTATATTCATTAGTAAATGTGGTTCTTTCATCAGCAAAGGGGGCTCCTGGAAAGCTATTTTGCTTTATTAGCCTTGTCTAGCTAAAAACTGGATTTTTTTTTTTTTACTTAACTAGAGAGTAAATCAGAAGTGAGTTTCATATATTTGATGGGGCTTGTTCGCAGGTCAGCATGATTAGGCTGCCACCAGCATTATCTCACAGAGAAAAATCTGTGAGCAAAATTCCAAGATTTTCTTACTGATTCATCGCTTTAAATAAGAATTCTATATGAGAAAAGTTATTTGAAAGTCTTGAGAATCTAAATGGGGTTGACCAAGTCAGGACACAAGAAGTTGAATTAAAGATGTCTAAAAGAGTTTTCATCTAGCATTTGTGGCTGTAGTATGAGAAACCTAACCGGATGCTAGTCCCATCAGTTTTTTAAATCCTAGTCTAAATATTTATATACAATATGATACTTTTTTGCGCATTCAGATGTTGAGGGAGAAAAGGACCCAGGTAAATCTTAAAATATCAAGGAAAAATATTAGCATGCCTATGGCAAGGCTGCATTTAAAATTCACTACCAGTAAGAAGAAGGCATACAATTTCAGGTTATAGTTCTGGGGCTTATGATGAACAAATAGAGAATCTTCTTCTTTATTGACCGTGGCTTAGGCTGGATTTGCACAAACACAATAAGCTATAAACCACAGCTGATTTCACACGCCATGGTAAGCCAAAACCGGGTAAAACTCATCATAACTCAGCTCCACCAGACATTACAAGAATATCCATTGGTTTGTCACCAGGCATCTTCAGAGTGCTGGTGATTCTCAGTTGTATATCTCAAATCTCAAATCCAAATAACTATAGGTCCTGATTCACCTATCCCTTTATGGCATAAGGGTTGATTATTTGAGAGGCCATCCTACTTCTGTAGTGTCCACCTGTCTTATACAAACAGACAGCACGCCTTAGGTGCCATCAATTAGATAGCATCATCTGAAAAGACACATGGTGTCCACCCTGTGGATCTCTAGAACAGGTATCTCCCAAACTTGGCAACTTTAAGACTTGTGGACTTCAACTCCCAGAATTCCTCAGTTTGGGGATCCCTGCCCTAGAAATTTGTATGACCCCACTCTGACCCGACTGAAAGAATTTAAACTTTGGCCTGTGCCCCAGGCCTTGGATTGGAGTGGTTGTGGAGCCCTATGAGGGACGTGCATTTGGATGGTGCTAAAGTTCTTTTTCTGGACATTTGTTCTGTAGGATCTCTGGATTATTATATTTTTTTATTGTTTCATGTAATAAGATGCCAAAGGTTCGGATGGAGTTATCTTATTCCATCCATCCATCCGTCAGTCAGTCAATCAATCAGTCAGTCAGCTCAACCATTACACCCTTTCAAGGAAGAGACAGCAGATTGTTACAATAGTTATTGTGGTAACTTTCTTAATTATTTCAACACCCACAATTATTATTATTTTTAAAAAATAGACACACTTGTTTCACGTACACTTGATTTTTCTAAGAAGTACCTAGATGTTGCTATCCACATATTTATACTTGGAATACAATGAAAGGTTTTTAAAAAGTGCTGTAGAGAATGAAAGTGCAAGTACAAGACAAACAAAGCAGCAAAAGCATTGAAGCAATTTCCCAAAGATGTGAGGTGCCAAATTTCCATTATGCACGGGTGGACCTAATACATGATGAGCACTGGTGATGGGTGGGTGACTCATAGGAATTGTACTACATTTTAACAAGATCAAAAATATAGCACATTGTTTGCAGACAGTTGCTGTTTCAGCCATTCTAGTTAATGCCAGGTCATAGAAACACCAAACCTTATTTGGTCTTCTATGATGCTGGAAGGGCTCCTCTTCCCGACGTTTCCAGAGGAGCAGAACAGAATTGTATTTGTTGATCTAACGATCAGAAGCTGCATTCAACACTTTCCAGCAGCCCTGGAAAATTCTAATTTCAGTTCAGCAGTTCCACTTTCCCCACACATATTTCCAAAGCTTTAGAGACAATAAAAATGGAACCGCAAAGCTTTTGCAAGTAACAAAAGAAAACAAGCCCATAGAATACATTCAGTTTCGCCTCTGCCACCCGGTCACCCTGCAGTTTTAAAACTCTATTTTCAAAGCTACATAGCCTCTTAGGGATGGCAAAGCAAACAGCATTTAAAATGATTTAGCATTATTACATTATTGCTGCACTTAGTAGCCGTAGAAGAGACACCAAAATCCTTAAATGAAGGTTTTCTCAGTAAGCATCTCAGATGTCCTTCTGATACGATCAGGCTATATATAGAGAGAACAAACTGCAACAGCCCTAAACCAGTCAGCAAATATCTGTAAGGCTAAAGCTTACAGATGAAGGCAGGCAGGAACATCGCTTGATTTTCTGAGATCTCATGATGTGCAACTTATTTTACAAACTGCTGAAAAGGATTGTACATGTGGCAGTACAAAAACCTCTCTCATCTGATGTGGGAAAGGTCCTTTTTCTTCTATACGTCGTCATATATTACAGCGATACAATGTCATCTGAAAATATGTGAACATATTTGAACTTTAATCCACTGGGGATGCTTTAATTGTAAATATGTCCTTTATCTTTGTGAACTGCTATGGATAGGTGATAGATAGACAGAAGATATGTAGATATAGATGATAAATAAATCTCACCCTCGTAATTTGTGAGTAATGTTACCGGATCCATCACAATAACCTTGTTGGTTACCATTTGTCAGATGCTGGAAAGCCATCTCAGCTTGCATTAACAGTTCTAAAATTCTTCATGAGTCTCAAATGTGTGACATACAAACTGCATCTTTCCACAACCTTCTCTTGTTTGTCTGCTGCCGGTGCTGAATAACTCTTCTATCAGCTTAAAATGAGTATGTACAATCCTAAATAGGAATTGCTGTTTCCAAAGATAGATAATATTATTTTTATTTATTGATGCAACACTCTCTTTTTGATATACATATATCTGTAATATATATTACAGATAGATTGAAAAACGTGCATGGAACTAGATCCTAAACAGAGCCCATGCAAGAAGCTAAATATACTCATAAACAATAGATGTACCATACCGCCAACAAATAAGCAGTGAAAGCTTCTTGGAGCATATTTAAAGCTGTAAGTTTTCACTCTGCGCATCATTTTTGTTCGGGGGCAGCTACTGCATCAGTTGCATTCGTCCATGTGTAATTTCAGTTCCTCTCTTTTTCTATTGTTTTAAGTTGGACAGTTCTAAAGATAGTTTGTTTTTAGTCCCCCCCCCCTTCAGTTGTTGTCTGTTTGATTGTTGTTCCCAAAAGAGTATTTCCTTCCTATTAGACGGACACGGGGCACACAATAATCCTGTCTTCCAGAAGGACGCTGACAATCAGGAATATAAAATAGAGCCCGAACATGGTGAAACCTAGAAATTTGTTCATCTTCCATTTGCAGAATGCAATAGAGAGGATGACAAAGAGAAGCATGATGAAGAGAAGAACAATAGCACAGAATAACCCATTGCTGCTCACTTCCACTGGGGAGAAGTTGTTAATCGTAGCATAGATGAACCACGGCAGAGGAAGGCTGTTGAAGGGAAAAAAATGTCAGTAAAAGCTAGTTTTGCTGCTAATTGGAGTGTGAAGTGATATATATATATATATAATTGATAACCAGAAGGATCATTACAATATGTTTGCAGAGGTGGGTTAAAATGATATTTCTACCTCTAGAAAAGCATTGAAATGATCAACTTTCTTATTCTTAGGCTAAATAGCAGTTGAATTCTGGAAGGTAGAAGCATATTTCAATGCTGTGGCTCAAGTGGTAAGATCACAGTACTGCAGTACTGCAGATCAGCAGTTTGGCTGATCGAATCCCACCAGCT
>JANHJO010003814.1:81970-97328 GCA_032468235.1 Pseudoxyrhopus heterurus | reverse complement strand
AAACCGCTTAGAGAGGGTTGCAAGCCCTGATAGGCGGTATATAAATACAGTTCTATTGCTGTTATGGTGGTTAGGAAATGCAGTAAGGTCATCCTTGTCTGAAGCAAGGGCAGGAAATAGGCAGCCTTTCAAATAAAGCAAACTATAATTCCCAGCAGCCCCATGGTTTACCTTATTTATGCCTTTATTTTATTATACATACATACATACACACACACTTATTTGTTTGTTTATTTATTTATTAAATTTCTGTGCTGCCCATCTTGCCAAGCTGACTACAGTTGGCTTACAGCCATTCAATAAAAATACCACATAAAACATTAAAGCAATAAGTAAGAACCATACATTTAAAAATTCAGATAAAACTTGAAGAACCATAATGGAAAGGAAGGGAACAAAATGTACAAAGAGAGAAGGTGGAGGTTTGTGTAATTCATTAACACACTCTCTCTCTCTCCCTCCCTCCCTCCAAAACAAGAAGAAAGACTAAAATATGGGATAGCTCTTTCAGAATTTGAGAACACTATTCTTTTGAAGCAGAGATGAGGCGTTAACATTTTACCATATCTTGATTAATATTTAAATAAATTTCTAAGAGTCAGATGAAATAGCCCTAGTCAGTGATGGCTCTTTCTTTAAAAGTCACTTTGGGGGATATAGCAGGTCCCGAATGAGGTCCTAGGGATGCCTCACTCATATAACGCATCTGTTATGCTGTTTATCATCTGTAAGTGCTTGGATATTAATGGGATTGCTTGTCTCCAATTGACTCTTCCATTAAGCAACTAGAGGTAAGAAAGTCAACTGCTGTACAAGAAGCCACGTTTGACTTAGCAACATAACCTTCAACAAAAGAACAGGTGAGGTAATCCAAGATGGAATACAACTAGCAGAGAATAAAAGGCAAGGCTACATAGGATTCTGTCAGAAGATCTCCACTTGGCATGCTTCCATCAACATCTGCTGAGCACTCACGTCTTCCCTAACTCTGTGCACTAACACTTTTGTAGCTGAGCAAGAGCACAAGAGAGCGAGTTTGTATTTCTCAGTGTGTAAAACTCAAGCAACTATAACTACTGAAGTTCATGTAGGTTAACAGAGACTCTCAGTATGCTGTGCATTCCCTTGTGCATTCCCTTATTTCAATGCCTCCCTGTTGACCAAAGCAATGTGCCACACAGCCTTAGACTCCCTGATCTATAATCTTGGGTACCTGAAAGTAAAAGTAAAGGAAGGAAATATATAAGGAGGTGACATTGTAATATTACTTACCCCACGGTGATGTCAAAGATGTTACTTCCTACAGAACTGGACACTGCCATGTCCCCTAGTCCTTTTCGTGCCACAATGACACTGGTGATTAGGTCAGGGATGGAGGTACCAGCAGCCAAGATGGTCAAGCCCATGATTTCTTCACTGATCCCGATGGTCTCTCCAACCTAAACAGAGAAAGGACCACTGAAATAATTTGCAAAATACAGGCAGTCCTCAACTTAAGACCTCAATTGAGCCCAAAATTTCTGTTGCTAAGTGAGACAATTGTTAAGTGAATTTTGCCCCATTTTATGACCTTTCTTGCCACATTTCTTAAGGGAATCACAGCAGTTGTTAAGTTAGTAACACAGTCGTTAGGTGAATCTGGCTCCCCCGTTGACTTTGCTTGTGAGGTCGCAAAAGGTAATCACATGACCCTGGGGCACTGCAATCATCATAAATATGAGTCAGTTGCCAAGTGTCTGAATGTTGATCATGTGGGGATGCTGCAACGCGTGTAAATGTGAAAAATGATCATAAGTCACTTTTTTCAGTGCTGTTGTAACTTTGAACGGTCACTAAATGAACTGTTGTAAGTCGAGAAATATCAATATAGAAAGAAAGGGACTGACTAGGGATCCACTGTGTAAAACTGCATAATACTGCTATATTTGCTGTTTCATAATTTACTCACTTTAGTCACCTTATTTCAGTCTCTAATAGAGGCTAACAATTAGTTGGGATGTTTTACTGAGCCTGCCTACTCTTCGTTGCTGATATTTCTTTTGTGCTTTCAAAACTATAGGATTTTTTAAAAACAGCGTTGCTTTAATGTTAGTTTGTTAACTATTTTAATCTAGGCTACTTCTAACTGCTTCGGTGCAGAAAATCAACATAAAAATAGAATGTGACTGGTACATACTTTGAAAATAAAGATAATAGTGATATATTAACTCAGATTGCATCACAGGTACCAAATAATTGTATAAAAGGACAAAGCATTATGAAGAGTATTAAAATCTTGATCCAGAAAAAAAAATCCTTCATGACTTGAAACATTTCCATCCCTGAGAGCATCAACTGAATCCTTTGTTCATGTAACAGGTGAGTCAACAACACTATAACATTGGGCAGTTCTGTTTGGATAATATAATACAAAAGGCTTCTGTTAAAAGAAACTTGTTTCTAAGACTGTATCATTTCCTTCTGAAGTGCCCTTCTACATTAATTTTATTTATTTTGATGGACCTGAATATGTCAGGATTTGGTTGTCTGAAGGGCTGCTTTCTCTCCAAAGGGGCTGTTTGAAGTTCATCTTGGGAGCCCTTTTCTGACTGTCCCAACTTTAGAGATAAAGACGTCAATAAGGGGAAACTAATTCTGATTCTCATGTTCTGTCTCTGAAGTATTCAGCCCATTTGGTCTTAACCTGATATCTTCTTATCCTGGTCTATAAGAAAGATTTGATTTGTTTTCAGCACTTTCTTAGCACTACTTCTAATTGTCCAAAAATTATGATCTTTTAATTTTATTTTGATAATGAGATTTCTGACCATTTTAATGTTCAACTTATTTAGACAGCTGAATTTCATTGTTTGATTCTGCCCCATACTATAGGAGACTCTGGAACTTTATTTCAGATTGCAAAATGTAGTTTTGAAACCACTTCACCTCTCAGTCCTGACATTCCCATTCCGTGTGTGTGTGTGTGTGTGTGTGTGTGTATCACATCCAACTATCAAAGTGGAAAACTAAAATCAATAAAAAGCTTGTCTTTTAAAATGCCAATGGAGAAATCCATTAGCAGTGAAATATTTAAACTGCAATTTTTATTCATTTATGAAATTTGGAGGCCACCCAACTCCAAGCAACTCTAGGCAACTTACATTCAAAAATAATGTTCAATTAATTATTGAATCAATCAATGCAATTAATTAAATATAAGCCAAAACATAAGAGCAAATCCATCAAATAGCTCACCTGATGTGCCCACCAGACCATTAGATAAGAAAATACAGCTATCCAAGAGATGGATCCAAAAAATGTGAAAGGGAAAAACTTTTTGGATGACTGAAAGAGAATAATAAAAATGTTAAGTGTACACATTATATAATATCATAAACCTTTCCACTTGAACATAGCATATACAGTACAGTGTGGCTGGGTTTATCAATTTTAAACCAAATTACATCAAATTAACATGGATCCCATCCATAAAAAAACCTATATTATTTGGGACTGCATACATTAGATAAAATTCACTTTCCTATGTCTCTATGATAGATACCGAGGAAAGGTAAGTTTCTCTACTTAATAGCTATATAAAATTGGTATGCTATGTTTGCATTCTGTAACTATAAGCAAGATCCTTTTCATTCAGTTTTTAATTATTTTGTCAGAAAATGCGAAATCCATATAATAACTTCAAAGAAGGACATAAACTAGTATTTATATTTATTGGTTCTATTTCTTATTAGCTTTTTTGTTCTAAAACACTTGTTTTTCATTAAAACACAGTTCTGGCAACTGGAACTTTTCCAACTGTTGATAAAATTTAGGCAACTGTAATTTTGACCCCTTTTGTAATGATTCACAATATGGAATTCACATATTTCTCTGCTGCTGTTGAGAATAATTTGATGTGATTATATACCCCTTGTTTCCTCTATTACCAAATCACTTACAAATAGTCAGGGAGATTTGCCAAGTTTTGTGACTACTTGTGCCAAACTTGATTTCTTTCTTTCTTTTTACCTATTGAAATCAAATTCATGTTCAGCTCAAATCTTTATTGCCGTATAATCACAAAGCCAACAATTAGATACAAACTGAAAGGAAAAATGGAAGCTTAAAGAAAGAACAATTCATATAATTTTTTCATACTTGAGGAAAGATGAATGGTGCATAGAGAGGCCCAAAATTGGGCAACCCAGGAAGGTATATCTGAACAATGCTTAGACAGGAGAACGACAAATATAATTAATAGTCTGTTAGGCAATTATTTCTAGACAGAATGGATAAAAGTCTGTAGAAAGAGCAATAAAGGAGCATATAGCTCAAGGACTTTTGAAATGTCCTAATAAAAAGTGATGCATCTAGCCCAGGGGTGTCAAACTCAAGGCCCATGGGCCGGATCCAGCCCGTGGGGTGCTTAGATCAAGCCTGTGGGGCTGACCTGGAAACAGTGAAGGACTGACCTGCAGTGCCTCTGCCAGTGAAAACAGAGTTCGGGAGACTCCCAAGCTCCGTTTTCACTGGTAGAGCGCTGCAGGAAACCGTTGCAGCCGAAAATGGAGCTTGCGAGACTCTATGTGATTGGACTATCTGAGGGATCTGCTTACAACAGCCTGCCCCATTAGATCTGGCAGAGAACACATGTTGCGGGTACCATCAGTTAAGGGAAATACATTCGGTGCGTTCCAGGGGACATGTCTTCTTTGCCATGGTGCTCACCTTATGGCACAACACACCCCCTCCCAAATTGGATTAACTCCACCCCTTTTGATATTCCTCAAGGCCTGGTTGTATTATCAGACTTGGGGCTCCCAGGGAGCCAAAGGCATGCTTCAATAGCTCCATTGCTAAGGTGGCCATTTTTGTCCTCTCTTTGCTTAGGGTTTGTACATTTGTTTTTATAACATTTAACTTTCACTGTGAATGTTTATATCTTTATATTTGTTGTTTATACATTGGGTTTTTTATTGCATACTGTATGCTGCCCAGAGTCGTCTTTTTGTGAGATGGAGAGCTATACAAATTTGATGAATAAAATAAAACCCAATCTTGCTCAGGGTGATCTGAGAGGGAAGTTGAAGAAAGGAATCTGAGTTCAAGAGACCTAAGAGGTCTTTTGCCCACTCTGGAAGACCATTTATTCCAAACTTGCCTTTTGAAATCAATGACTGAAAAGAGCTTAGACTGTGAATGGATCTTGTTGGGATTTAAAGTAATGTTAAAATTATAACAGAAGCTTTAGAGTTGCTGTTGATGGAAAAAAATGTTGGGTGTCTCATAGTCCAAGGGGAAAATTTCTTCTGCATATGAAGTCTGATAGACATCTAAAGAAGCAGGCGTGCAGACAAACATAAAAGAACTATTAATACAATATTTTATAGGTTGCCATTAAATATTTATACAGGTAAATGGCAATGTATTCACTGTTATTGTCTGCCAGGCAAGGCCTCCGAAAGCTCAAGCCAAATGTCATTTATCATGATATTTTTTTTATCAAGTATTTTCTCTCCTAAGCAATCTAATGGAAGCTGAAAATGAACTTATATATGTATGTTCAATAATAGTATCAAGGCTAGATCAGTCCTTTACAAACATATTTTACATTTCAATTCATGTATAAAAGTTAAAACAGTCATTCTCACTTGATTTCTAACATCAGGTAGAGTCACCCATAATGGAAAAACGATAGGCAAAATAATCAGATACGTAAGCTGTTTCCGGGGCGTATCAGGCCAGGCCAGGCTGAGGGGCTGACCATCGTCATCATCTTCCTGTTGTGGAAAAAAAAAGACAATATTAATTTAAATGAAAAAATGTATTTTTTTTAATTGAAAGGAAGTCTACAATAAGCTGCCTTCAATTGCTATTTGAAAAAAAAAACCTGAAGAAAAACATATCCAGCAATGCCATAAAATGTGTACCAGATTTTGAAGGAGAATTTTGCTTATTGAGGTATTTGTGTATATTCTATCTGTGTTCATCAAAGTAAGTGGGAAGGGAAATATCTGCCCTGCAACATAGACCAAATCTGGAAATAAACACCACATAAAATACTGGAACTTTATTGTTATAGGGTGTCATAATAGAATCTTGAATCAAGACTTGGCAATCTTCATATTTTTCCTCAGCCCTTCCTATATATCCTGACTAAGCTGATTTTTTTTTACATAATGGTTGTTGAATTCCTTCTTCAAGGCCATCTCCATAAGTTGGACTAAATGATTAATGAAGTCCTTTCAAACTTGTTCTAGGATTCTATGTAAACCAGATGCTCTTGTCCTATTGCTGGCTTTCCAAAGCACTTTTTGCTGTTATGGAAATGATGGAATAAAAAGGTATTTAGCTTCATCTAAGATTATGGTACATCTTACATTGTTATGTTCAATATTCTCTAAAATATTTATTTTGCATAAATAAAGATGAGTTTCTGTCATAGATTATGTACTTGTTCCAAACACAGAATCCATTTGTCTGCATGCTTGGAAAACTACTCAAATTGTACTTTATACTGTACATTAGATTTAACTATTATTTTCCTACTCAGACTTTCTCATGATATAAGAACAATAATGGAATGCATGAATCAATTCTCCAAAATTATATTGCTGTACTATTAAAATTATCCTTTCAGCCATGAAAACTGTACATCCTACTCAACTTAAATATATTTGCAACATTTTTTAAGGGAGAGAAAAATGTTGTATTTCTTTTCCTTTCCGCTCACTATATGCTTTTCTCAAAGTCACATGTACATATATGTATTTAGTATGCTAAATTCAACATGGGGAATAATATTTGAAAGCAGTTTACTTTGACAAAAATCAGATAAAAGCAAAAAAGTTTATATAAACTTTGCAGATTATATTTTCTATTTGGGCTTCAGGGATTCAACAAGAGTATGCAGTCATAATTTTCATACCAACTTATTAGAACACGTAAACCTAACTTCCTGGACTACGGAGTACACATGATGATGTACTATTTACATGAATAATGAGCTAGAGATGTATAAGCATTATAATGGTTTGATATCCAAATTTGTAACTCCAGAAATAACCTTATTTACTCTGGGATCCTCTGAGGTATATTTTGATCCAGTCTGTTCCTAGACCAGAAGTAGATTCAGAAAAATAGACTCTCCCCACCCAATATATGACTTAATAATAATATTCCTTCCTAAATACAACAAAGCTGGTAGTCAGAGTTTGAGAGCAGGGAGAAATCAAACTTTAATTCACTGGTCTTTTCCACAAAATAAAAGCATTGTTACTCCTTTCTTCAATGTAGATAAGCCCATGGCTGTATTGAAAGATATTCTTTTTGTCTCTTCTGAAGGAGAAAACTGATTTATTTTTTTTGGAACACCTGTGAGATATCAATTGGCTGAGATAATACACATAACTCTTTAATTGCAGTCATTTCAGTTTTGAGTGACAGATTCACTGTGCACACCATGGAAAAGGAGTTAAAGAACAGAATCCAACCTATTAACTCCATTAAAAACTAAGATGGAAAACTGCTTTCCTCTTCATTTTAACTAATTATAGTGTGGCGTTAAGTACAGATTGAAATAAATTACATAAACACAGTTTGCTCTTCTGTTTGTCCTTTTAAGCCAAAAAATGGCTATTATGCTGCTAAAAGAAATTTAATACCAATGTGACAGGCCTTATAAGAAGAGTCATAATACTTCAGCTAAGACTAATGATCTCTGAACTTCACCCATTTAAATGTATATTTTCTATTCCAACACCCCCTTAAAAGCTGCTTTTTAAATGGAGCCCCTCACTATATTATATACACGGAATCACACGAACACAACTGCCTAGACAGAATTTAATAAAATTTAGGTTGCTTTGGTAAAAGAGGTCATATATGAATGTAGAGACACTTCCTATAAGAACTTTTACTGATATAAACTAATCACCACTCTGGTGTGCCAGGGCCCTACTGAATAACAGTTGTTCAATAACATACATCATGAAAGCCTTGTTTCCTTGTTAGAATAGACTGCCTGTTTCTTTTAGTTAACATTATCTTTGTGATGTGAGGCACACATATTTTTCTTTCCTTGCTAGTTTCCATAGAAACTGATAAAAAAGGAACATGCCTGAGTATGAGGAGATGAGAATATGAAGTTGATTATTTTTAGGAAAGTCAGAAGCGAAAATAATTCAGCTAACTTTGAATCTCACCTTCTCTTAAAGTCAACAAATTATTTCTTCTTTTGATATTTCATCTCTTATTTATAAACAAAAATCTCTAAAACCTTGCCATTTCAGCCCTGATCAGTAAAACTCCTCCATTAAGGGTTACCAGAGATAACATATTTATTTTAAACAGATGAAATAAACCATCCTTATATTCCTTCATTTTACCTCTAACAATCTTATTGTTTAATCCCTTCAAATAATATCCTAGAACTTGATTTTTTGTTGTTTTTTCTTTGTCCCTTTTCACAAAATTCTTCAAAACTTTAACAAGCCTCTTTTGTAAGTCCAATCTGAAAACTTATCCAGGTCATCCTCTTGGTTTGTTGTTTGTATGTCCTTTTTAATTAAAACATCATTTTTTCTAAGTCCAGTGTAGCGTCTTTTTCCATATGTAACCTGTCATTTTTAAATCCACTTTCAGATCAGCCTCAGTGTTGTCCGGCAAAACTTGTTCCTCTTGTAAAACATCATTTAAACACAGTCTATCTATACAGACAAACACTCCTAAAATTAACTTCTGGATCCATTGTTCAAATATATTCTTATTATGTCCAATCAATGTTAAAATATTTTGCTCCATTCTCTATAAGTAAATGAAAGTTAAGTGTTCTTCTTCTTTAATTGTAACAATTAGTACCTTCTAGTTCCCTCTAGAACAGGGGTGTCAAACTCGCGGCCCATGGGCTGAGTGCGTCACGTGCTGGCCACTCCCATCCCTGTTTTAGCGAAGGGAAAAAAGTTGCGATACATCACGTGACAACAACATGATGCTGCGAGTTTGGACACCCCTGTCTAGAACCTTCAAAGTCATATCCTATCATCTTTTTTCAAAGAACTAAAAGCATTTTCCCATGGAAAATTCATATAAGAAGTATTCGTATAATTAATTCCAAAATCTTATTTCTGGACCTTGACCATTTGTAACTTTATAAAATCAAAGTTTTTTGTTTATTCCTTTTAAAAAAATTAAAGATTCTGTTGTAGATATAAAACTAACACCAACTTTAAAAGATAAATGAGTTAAAAGAGAAAGAAAACTTCCCTCTTTATTCCAGCAAGCAAAAATAACTTTTATCATCTCTTAAATGTTGTTTAACATCTCTTATCACCATTCTTAAAATACAACAATCTCTTCAACCCATATCTCACCTCATTCTCTATAAACAAATCTTTAAAGCCTTATCATCCATCTTAATCAGCAAAAGTCTATTAAGGGTTACCAGAAATAACCACATATATCTATTATAAACTTGATCTTAAAAAAACTCCAAACACTTGAAATCTTCTCTTTTATATTTATGTCTCATTTTTTTATTTTGAACCTCTGACGTTTCTGTTGTTACCAAATACAGATTGACTTATAAAGGAGCATATTTGTAGGTCACGGTTGAAATGAGGGGTCCTTGGTGCTCTCTCTGAGCTTGATTGTTTTCTTGTAGTTGTTTCATTACACAAACTAGGTAGTATCATCAGTGCTTAAGGTACTGATAAACCTGCAAGAAAACAAGCAAGCTCAGAGAGCTTCAGGGACCCCACAGATTGACTTTCTAGAGAATAAATATCAATAGCCATGTGAAGACTGATATTGTGGTGCTCTTGGACATCTACTCTTGATCACAGTAATGTATACACAGCGATAATGTCAAGGATCTCACATCCTTAGATTAGTTCTAATTTTAGTTGTGTGCAATTGTAGACAGCAGACTGCTTTGTCATGTTGAGGACTGGTAACCCAGCAACGGGGCAAATCATTAATAAAAAAAACTTTCTATTTGTCTAGAGTGTAAGGACATTTGTAGTGGAATGTCTCAAGGAGAAATCTTGCTCCTAGCATTCACAGATAATGGCATAACTGGCACATTATCTTGCTCAGCGAGAAAATGGTACTGAAAATTGACAGTGATGATGAGAACAATGGAGGGAAGAGGTACTAATGTAGCTCTGGGACTTTAACATAAAGTCTGTTGCTCACTTTGATAGATTATGGATTAACATGCCTAGTACACTTCAGAACAGGGAACTCGTTTTGTTAATTATTTGTAGGGGTTTGATTGGCGTTTTATCCTTGTAAGCTGCCTGGAGTCACCGAGAGTGGGTTGGGTCACCATATAAATTTTCTTAATAAATAAATAAGTGTGCACGGTGAAAAGATAGGGTCAAAGATGAATGGCTTATTAATGAATATAGATTGAATACAAAAATAACTAGTCCAAAAGAATACTAAGGTGGCCTTGGTCAAATGGGTAGCATAAATAAAGATTAAGTTGCAAAACAATGATATGAAGAGTGAATGGGTCAAGGGGAAAGAGCCAGTTTAGTCCAGTGGTTAAGGTACCAGGCTGGAAACAGGAGACTGTGAGTTCTAGTTCTGCCTTAGGCATGAAAGCTAGCTGGGTAACTTTGGCGCATTTCTCTCTTAGACCACAACATCAGACTTGGGCAACAAGCTGGTTCCTGTCACAACCAATGAATCAACACATACTAATGAGGATGTGATATGAGTAAAGTTGGTTTGCAAGAATGGAAGGTGTGGAAAGGATTTACCACATCACATTTTCTGTGATTCGAATTACCTCAGATTGTCTATATCTAATATCTCATTTATACCATTTTAATATCATTTAGAATTAATTCCATTCTGCAAGCAGTTATCTAGGAAAAGTAACAAAAATAATCCATAGTTTATGTTCAAGATAGATAGATGGATAGATAGATAGATAGATAGATAGATAGATAGATAGATAGATAGATAGATAGATAGATAGATAATTTTTCTAACTTTTATAACCTACAGAATTAATCTTTCAGGTTACAGGATTATCAATTAAGAATCCAAATAATATGATGATCATTAAATTGATGTCATCAGGAATAAAAAGGAAAAAGATTAATAATGTATTGATTCACATTCTTTCCTAGTCTTTAAATTTCTCAGCACTTTTAAGTGGTAGAGTGAATCGAATGACAGGCTTAAGAGAAAATATTTTATGCAGTACACATCACTTGCCATGCATGAGCAAAGCAATAGTTCAACATATATATATATATACATCACTGTTAATATAAGCTTCTATGAAGCTACAATTCATCTCCAAGCCATGTAGACATAAGGGTATATTTTCCTTCTTTTGATAATAAAAACACCTTCCCAATAACTTTAAGTAATTAATTTAATATGAGAGTAGCTCGCAGAGAGTCCTATATTATTAAATTCTAGTTTTACGTAGCCTCATAATCCTAATGGTAAGTTTATATCTTCCAATAAACTTGGTTGGTAAAGATACTGTGCATTGTCTCCATGTAGGTCTCAAGGGTAAATTTCCATTAAATTTGCATTTAAAGTACTGATTTTCAATTCCCAAGTTGCAAATATTGTTGGAGTACAATGCCCTTTACCCCTGATCATTGACCATGCTATTTCTGAATGATGTAGCTGAAGAGAATAATACTTGAGAACCAAGGGCACTGGATTCCATAAGGTCACTTTGCATTGTTTGGAATTGTAATGCCAAAAACTGACCTCAAATTACCAAAATAAAAGAAAGAGAAGAATGCATCTTTCCATGGTTCACATATACAAACAGCCTTCATTTTTCAGACTGTGATAGTTCTAGGATAACATTTAAAGCACAAAGCACATTTAACAGAAAAAAAAACAAGAATGAAAAAATGATACCTCTTCTACACCAACAGCACTTCCATTTTGCACTGGTCCATCACTGGGTGGTGTCACTTCAACTTCAATTTTTTCTGAAGTATAAACAGAGGAAAGAAATGTAAAACTGAAAACCAATTAGTCTTTTATTCAATTTATAAATCACCCAACTTCATTTTGACTCTGGGCTAATTTGGACTATGCTCATGCATTAGTTTGACTGAACAACTGAATGAAAGTATCTTATTTTTTAAAGTAAGTTCCAGACAAAATGCAGGGAGCTCAGTACCCTATATATGACAGGCAAATTGAAATGTTGACATGGGTTGAAATAGCTGTCCTATATTAGGTGTCATTACTCTGAAAAACTGGTTTAAATAATCTTATTGGGAAATGTAGGTTTAACATATAATTTGTCTTATCTATTCAGTATTCCAGTTAAGTATTGAAAAAAAAAAGTTCACTCAAGTCTTTTTCCTCAGGAATCAGTTGTAACAATAATCGTGTTTTAATTCAGTACAAATTAAATTGGGTAAACAAGTTGGTGAACTTCAAGTGAGACAATCTACTTGGCCATCCTATATGTGACAAAATGGAGTAGTCTAAATTTAAAGATCATTAAAAATGAAAAAGATTTGGAAAAATTATGAAGTTCTTCATATCTGCTTTCATTTGAGAAAATGCTTGTCACCCATTTCAGACAAGTGACTTTGTGTGGTGAACAACCATAAAACAATTTAAATAATTACAGTAGAATACAAAAATTAATATACACAGCAGCAAGAAAACTGACAACATAGGTATCAATATATCCAGGAAATGGGGTCCTATGCACATTCGGGGTCCCAGGCCTGGGCACAAAATCAAGTCTTCACAGCCTTACAAAAAGCCAATAGAGTTAAGGTCATCGTAATGTCTGAAGAGACAATATTCCAGAGGGCAGGGGCTACAGCAAAGAAGCCAAGCTATTGCTATTGCTTGGGTGACAGGATCTCTAACATGCTCAACCTACAAAACCAAATTGGATGGGTAAAAACAACTAGAAGACAGTCCCTCAGGTAACCTGCTCCAAAGCCATGAAGGATTTTAAAGGTGACAACTAGCCTCTTGAATGGCTCCTGGAAACACACTGGCAACTGCAACTCATGTAGTAATGGAGTTATGTGAGTTGAGTATCTGACACCTATGCAGATGCATTTCGCAATAGTTAAAGCTTCCGAATAATTTTCAAGAGCAGCATAGAGGGTGTCATAATATATAATAGTCTCATTATTGACTTAACGTAAGTTTAGTTGCATTCAGATGTATATCGCAAAGATACATACATATACAACCTTGCAATATATTATAAAGGTGCCAGAGGAACTTTCCAATAAATTAACATATCACAAAAGCATTATAGGAGGACAGTCATGTTAACCTATGGTAATAAAAGAAATATCTGTTTTGAAGGAAACAATGCTGATCTCTTATACTTACCAGCATTTTTGGCTCTTCCGTTCCGTTGTTCACCATCTATTTCTGGGGACTTTTTGGCCATCTTATGAAGAATAGATGCCCTTTCTTTGAACTTTCCTACAAAATATACACATCTTCGTTAAAGCATAATTATTTCTCAGCTAATGCCTCACTTTTGATTCATTCAGTGGCAGCATGTCACTCTGGCTTCTCCTAACTTGGTCCGCTCCCTACTCCAAACTTTTCCCAGCAGAAAGAATAAGTTTTTCATTTCAAAATATGAAATAGACTTAGGCTTTCCTATTATCCTAAACTAGATGGTTAGTTCAAACATAATTGTAAGGAATAAGCACTGAAGAATAGCTACCAATCTCAGTATTTGTAGGGGAAGGCAAAAGAGAGACTGTTTTGGTTCTCTCTTTTTTTAACATGTCTGGGTTACAGATTACTTATTTCCTTCCTAAAAAATTAAAATCCCTGATTTTCACATTAATCTAAAAAAATTAATAGTTTATTACATCAGAAGCAATAAACCATTGAATAGGAGATGATAAGCATATACCTGGAAGTTTAGATACAGCCTCATTATGAAATAACAATATTTGAGAAGGGTAATAGTCACCAATACAATTGTTTTTTTCCCCAGGTAGGACACTGGCATATATATCCTTTCAGGAGAATTGCTATTATGATAGAATTAACGTTTCAGAGTTATATTTCAGAGTTATCATTACACTGTTTTTCATAGAACAATATATTTAGTTTAACTAACACAATTTGAAAACATATCAGCATTTAAATAAAGGTAATGCAACAAGATATACAATATTTCACAGGGTACACAAACATTACCCTTCAAGAAAAGAAAGTCAGGCTATTTAAATAGTTATTTCAAAGAAAAATGCTGAAGACCGAAATAGATAGTCTGGTTATTCCTTTCATTTAACATATAAATGGAAAAGTCAAGCCTAAAATAATAGCATCAAATTCTCAAACAGCATACATTTGCATAGAAAATCAGTAGTGAAAAATGCAGAAAGCAAAAATGTAAATTTACTGTCCTGGAACTTGAACAATCTCATTATGTGGCTAGTTGTATAATGGTGCAATACTGCAGGTACTGCTCCTGCCATCATTAGAGCTGATATATAGATTGTTGCTGAGTGATAGCGGCAGGCTGTCATTACACTTATACTTTCAAAAATGATATGATATGACATGTAATTCCATGTTAACCTTTCAGACATATTAGAGGTCTAGGAGAACTAGGAAAATACAAAATCAGATGGAGTTTATCTGAGATGAATAAGTTTGTCCCTTGAAGAATTTGTCAGGAAATCAAATATCTTTGCTTCCTTCCTCTGGTTCAGCCATTGTTTGTTCAAATAGCTATCAGGCCAGTTAACATTAGAATGCCATAACTATCAAGCAAGATTTTGTTAAGGAAGTAAAATATTTACTCTTAGATTTGTCAAATATAAGTGTTCTTCTTTAAAAAATGGAGAAAAAAAGCAAGAGTTACCTTATGGTAAGATGGACGGCCAATAAATGTTATAAATAAATAAATGGAAGAGCAGCCTACGATTTTTTTCCCAATTATTATAGACTTGGTTCAAGTATAGTACTATAATTTTTTTTTCTTTAAGATACTTCCCATAAAATAATTGTGATCATTTTGAAAGAAGATATATTACCAAGGAGAAATAAATTATAAAAAAAAAAAAAGCTGAGACATTTGAAACCAAGTGTAAGGATGCCAGAAATGGCAACATATATGTAGTGTCATCATGATGCAAATATAACTGGTGCAAATATGTAAGCATGTGTGATGAAGTTAGAATGCGTGTTTGGCATTTGCTCCCTGTTGCTCCTCTAAGAAAAGCAATAGTTAAATACAAATATTTCAGAAATGATGTGGCCCTTCAAAGAAGAAGCTATTCTGTGCCTACCGTCCCTGTCTTACTGTCCCCATTTACCTGTATTTACTTCCTTTGTTCATGTTTATGTTTATACTTATGCCTGCTATCTTGTACATGTTTGACAA
>JANHJO010003814.1:46439-61079 GCA_032468235.1 Pseudoxyrhopus heterurus | reverse complement strand
CTCTCTTGCAATTTCTTCGTCCTCAGGAAGTTTGGTTGTGAACCGAGGATTTGGTTGTGAACCGAGTCAAACATTTACCTATTTTTTGGTTGTGAACTGAAGCGGTTGTGAACCAAAGCGGTTGTGAACTGAGATTCCACTGTACTAGTTCATAACTTATTGCTTATTTTCTGCTCTATTTCCATCATAGATATTGTTTGTTTAAAGACTATTATTTCTTTATGGAATGTCCATCAATAAATCATGAAAAACAATTGGGCTGCTAATATCAGTTAGGTAATTGCTAGTCTCTGAATTAAATTTTTTCATTCATTAAAAGATTCTTCTATTAATAATTTTTATTTGAAAATCTTATAAAATTATTGAGATTTTAAGTACAAATTTTACAAATAATGACTTTAAATATATCTGCTGCTAGAAATACACCAGAGAAGTTAAAAACCAAGTTAAACCAACATGAATGGAGAATGGAGTTATGAAAATTCAACTGGGTTTTCTCAAATAAATATATTCAACTGGTATCTAAATTTAGCTTGCTACTTTCTGGTGGTGCTTGAAAACACATCTAGTGTAATCAAGACACAAATATTTAAATACCAGTTGTCTACATAGCTTTCAAAACTAGTCACATTTACTTCTATTGCACTTCTAAGGCAATTTTCATAAACTGAGGCAATCTTCAGAAAATTGGTAACTGATATCCTCTTGTATAGAATTATGGAACCCACAAAAACCAAAACCAAACAAAAAAAATGTAATTTTGAGCCAAAATCGATGCCAAAATGTTACATTGGTTTTCTACTATTTCATTCTATCAAGCTAATATTGATTATATCTAACACGTTTCTTTGGTTAGGGTTAGGGTTAGGGTTGGTCCATAAATATTGAAGACTGGTCAGCTGGGAAAAGATGAGATAACAATGAAGAAGAGAAAAAAGTCCTATTTAGATATTACAAAAAATGGTCAATTCAACCAAACAAATCTTTCCTCACCCAAACTGTCTGGCCAGATGTAATATATCTTCAAAGGCCTCCACCATAGAGATGTCTGCCATTTGCCATTTGCCATTTGTTCTTTCCCCTTCAACAGCACTTGTTTCCAGTGGACATAAAGCATCCACTCTCTTCAGTTCACAGGTAACTATTTCAAGAATAAAACTCATTTTTCCATAATAGTTATACAGAACATTAAGACTTTGACAAAGTCAAGATTATATTCATCAAAATAAAAAAAAACAAATTTATATTTTTCTTATGAACCTGAGATGAAGATTTCAATTTTTTTCTAATGTATTTTAAAATTAAATTGTAGAAGATAATCCATGATACTTAAGGATACTGTTATTTCATCCAATATTATTTATTTGATATTAAATAATGTTATTTAATTGGTGCCTTACAACTTGGCAAATCTTATTGCCAATGGTGAAATTCATTTGTCACTGTACAAAGTTTGTCTTTGTAAATATGTTAAGATTTTTCTTTTTTTTAATTGAAATTGTTTCTCATTTTATCTTGAAGTAATACCTGTAACAATATAGAGTGACTATAAGAATGCCTGAAAAAAAACCCTCTTCTATCCGACATGAAGTAGCTACTTTTGCAATGAGGTCCGAAGAAAATGCACAAAGTGCTTCTGATACCCTTGCTCTATGCTTCTGCAACTAATGCCTTACCGGGAAATGCCATGTAATCCAAATACAAAAATTAAGCAGTATTAAGATGCTGAGAATCTATATTCTATTGATTCACTTGCCTTCATTAATCATTAAAACCATAGCTTTTAAGCCATTGTTTCAGTGAACTCTATAGAATATGCCTGACTGTACAATTGGATTAAATGAAGGTAAAAAATTTCACATGTACAGTACTTTCAATACTCAAAAACTGGCAATTTCTTACACTACATTGAATTGGCTTTCCAGCAAAAATTAAAAACCAGACAAGTTTGCTTTGTTTTCATGTTCCTTTTTCTTCCACAATTTGAAATGCAAAAAAAAGTATTGCAATTTTTCAAGCTTAATGTTTTCTTGATGTTTAACTATTACATTCAAGAATTATTAGTAGGTTTGGACATGATAAACCCTGAGAACACAACTGAGTTGACCTATAGAGATTACAGAGGAAGGTTAAGTGCATATAAAGTAGCAAAATTCAAGGTTTCCACAAAGTTTATCACCTTTTAGGTTGGCACAGTGTCAATAGTTCATTCCCTCAAGTTATTTCCTAATGTATAAAATTTAAAATTTAATTTAATTTAATACAATTATAGTATTTACATAAATTTAAATAGTTAAGATTTAAAAAATAAAATTAGTGATTTTGCTTAACGAAAGAAAATAATTAGCTTTATAATATGAAGAAGTAAGATACATTTAATGGTCCATATACTTCAATTTCCATGCTCTTAATTCCTTTGATATAAATTCAATAGCTATGGAATTGATCTGCTGTGTCATTCTTAGACTCAGCCAAGCCATAAAATATCAGGACCAAATTGCCTCTAGTTCTTCCTTATCACTATTATTTTCAGGGAAATCCCTAATTTTAAGCTTATATCACATTATATATTCAGGATCTTCTAACAATAATTTCTATATGCTAAATGATCTCCAGGGCATTTTTGGTTAATGTAAGAAATGCTTCATTGAACTATATCAAACTTTACTAAAATCAGTGTTTTTACAAAGATCACTGAAGTCTGAAATTTTTAGTACAATTTTGCCACAACTTCTATTGGCTCTTGATTAAACAAACCTGAAAAGCTAAATCAAATGTATAAATTTTAGAATGATTCACAACTGATTTAGGGATACCAAAATAAAATGTGTACATCACATTTTAAAAAGTGAATGTGATATTCATTCATAATGCCATTTATTTTTATTTATTTCAATAGTAACAATCATTACTGCAATATTATTTTCTGAGTATAATTTGTGATGTGTTTTATTGCATCCATTACTGTAGTTTCAACTTTTTACAGAAATATATTTACAGTATATTTTGAACAACATAAAAACTGTTTGGATATATATGGCTTTCTTTCCTAATTGCATATTGCCAAAGAAAATTCTCAATATTTGTAAAAATATTTGTTTAGTAAAAAAAAAATATCTGAGAATTTCTCTCTCTCTTCCACTATTCTTTTCTACAGGGGTGCTCTTTTATAGAGCTATTAAGGCCACATACTATGCCATTTAAGTCTCTTTAGATATCTTAATTTGTGAAAAATGAGAACTTTCTAAATTTGCCATCATTTGAAGATCTCCATAAAAGGTCCAAAAATACAATTCTAGTTACAACTGCCATTGATCTAGAGCTGAATGATCATTTTAAATTGCTTTGGAATCAATGTAACATTAACAACACCATTCTAGGATCAAGGACCATCAAAAGTGTAATAATTTTCAGGAATTCTCATTGGGGTTTTAAAAGTAGCTTGCAATAAGACCAACATGTCTCACTTACCGTACAATTTATCTAATATGTCAAATATTAGAAATGATTATTTATGTGAAAGGTCAGTTCCGCTGAACTTAATACTTAGAAGTAGTCCAGCATAGGAATGTGGGGTAAAATGATTTGTTTAATCTATAGTTCATTCCTTTATATGACTAATTGGAACTAAAAGCCCCAATTTTCTCTTAGGGAAATGTGTACATTATTATATTCTTATGGGAGGGGACTGGTAACATTTTGTCTATTGAAGAATTCTAGAACACTTGAGAGGTGCATATGCTTTTATATAATTTGGTTGGTCCTGATAAAGTCAACATACATTTTGGGTTTTTTTTCTCCAGTGAGCAACGAATAATAATACTTAATTTCATCAAATACCAAAACATTACTAATTTTATTCAATAATCCCTACCTGCTGATGGAAATGCATCTGCCAGCAGAATGGATTCCCCCACACCAAATCTACTTGAGAGGATTATGAGAAGGGGAGGAGGGAGCAAGGGCAAGTCTTGTTATGCAAGTAAAAGTCTGATCATATAAAAGTCGATGTCAACTCTAATTATAAAAACAGTCAATATTCAAATTTAAATATTTCATTATATCTTCCAAATCTGAATGTTTCTGGTGAAAATTAAGAGTCACTAGCCAAAAGAGAATCACATACCCTATTACAATAAACTGTTTCTGTTTTACATTTCCTTATTTTAAAAACTTTCCCAAAGTTATCACTTTAGATATTTCCCGTATATCTATATATCTATGTATATCTGTATATCTCTGTATCTATCTCTGTATCTCTCTCTGTATCTGTATCTGTATCTCTCTCTCTCCCTCCCTCCCTCTCTCCCTAGTAATTAGTTATATAATTAAAAACATTTATGTGGGCAAATAGAACCTTTTTATTCTGTAATTCTTGCAGATGCATGTTTCTGAAAACAATGCGGCAAACTAAAAGTGATTTTTAAAACCGATCTATTCAAAAGTAGTCAGGAGATGCTAAACAAAAGAAGTGAAATAACGAGAAAATCTTTCAGAATCACTTTTTGGGGACAGCTTGGGAAATTTTTGGTCAAAAATGTTTATTTTTGTGAACAATTAAACCTATAGAACCTGTTGAAGCTATCACAGTTTATTTGGGTTTTGTGGGAACAATACATTTTGAAACAAAAGCTTCTATGAAGAGAAATATTTAAAATATTATTGGGAATGACATGCATTAAAAGTTACTTAACTAAGAGAAATTTAAAGAGAATTTAAATGTAATTTAAAGAGAAAGAGCAGCGTAAGAAATGCTAACACTAACCCCAAGGGAGAGCCTTATATTGTGCTATTTCTTTGATAATTGTTGACAAAGAAATACCTTTATGAAGAACAAAAAAAAAGTGATACGGATAGACTTTTCTCCCATCTGTTTCCCTTGTGAAATTTTTATTTAAGATCCCTATGAAACATAATTTTTCAATTTTTCTCCATGTATTTTTATAACTTGCTTATACTGAATGAGAAGCGGTTTTACAAATAACCTGTGCCACATGCAATAACCATTATCCTTTTGTAACTATCTATCTTCCCATTTTGCATCTTTATCAACTCTTATACAACAGCCATACTCCAAACATCCTGATTCCACCTCTTGCAGAGTTTCTTTACACTATGTATTAAAGCTGCTTCCTTTCCTGTGACTTGGGAGTTTAACCTGTAACTCTCCAGCTTAGTACAACTCTGGACAGTTTATACAATACTCTAATATCCCTTATTTACCAAAGCTTTGTAAACAAAATGAAGGCAACTTTTTCACAGCCGCAATGAACAAGAATTACCGCACATTTTTTCTTACATTCTTACATTTACCGTAAGAAACTAGCTTTTCTGTGATTTAAAACTGATTAGTACAAAACATTTTAGAGCTGTTGAAAAAAAACCATGATTAATTTAAGCTATCTCATACAAATTTATGAGGATTTTTAAAAATGAACTCTAAATGGTTTAATTCTAGGTAATATGTAGGTCTGAAGTGTTATGATTTCATGCAGCCCTAGATTTCACCAAATGTTAAAATTAAATGTAAACCTATCCAGCATACTCATGTTTAAATTCTTCCTCAGCTTTTGTTTTTAGCGGTAGATCTTTTCTTAGCGTGTCTATTGTACCAGTAGTTTTGTCCAGAATATCTTCAGCTTATTTCTTTCTTTCTTTTTAATTGGGACTGTGTACATTTTGTTAGGACTGCAGATTTGTTGCTAGGATTACCCTTTAGCCTTTTGGTTCTTTAATTAGGTATCTTAGAACTCTCCTGACCTTCTCTTAGGTTACTGTATAGCCTTAAAAGATAAATACCAGGGACAACAATTTTCTTTGTCTAACACCTTTCCAGATTTGCAAACACTACAGGGCATTTTGGGTACCTGTGGATCCAAAATAAATAACTTTAGCTAGTCAGTTCTCCATACTATAAATAACTACAAGTACTGCCAGATAAATGTATTTTTATTTTTTATGATGGGCTGCTGCTGCTTTTTAAAAATTAAATACTCTGTAGAAAGATACAGAAATACTTAGCAATCAAAATCAATTCCTCTTGATTCTTCATCACAATATTGCTTTACAGTTGTCCTTGACTACTATAATGTCCTTGCAATACAGGATAAAATCTGCAGTCAATAACAGATGTCATTACAAGGCACATTATCTACCCTGCAAAGACTACCACTTCAGTAATTGCTTTAGAAGCCAGTGTCCAAAGACTGATGTAATGCTTGCTCGAGAAGATGGAAATATCATGTTACAAGCTTTACAAATTCCACCTGTATTATAAATTAAGGCAAAAATTTCCAAAATATTTTCCAGAGCCTAAGGCACTAAACCACTTATCTGGACATAATTCCATTAAATATCACAGAGCTTATTTCTGAGTAAACCTATACACCAGAGCACTCTCACTTGAAACAAACAACTTCAGTTCCTCCATACTGATCTCATACTGTCATGAGTACTTGGTAGGAATAGGGGCGAAGGATACTTTTCTTTTAGCTACAGTATATGAGTTATCAACTTCACTCTATCCAGAGTATACCTGACCTGAATTTTGTGATTTCCTCCCTCCTTACCTCCTGCAGAGATTACTGTAATGCAGTTACATGGGAATGCATCTGAAGAAAACTGGGAAAATATAATAAACCCAGAATGCAATAACTTCTATTATTCCTTTTGGAAACATGACACCTCTTCTGGCTTAATTACACTGGCTTCCTCTTGCTTTTTGAGTTCAATCTGAAGTGTTTAACATATAAATACTTCTATGGCATGGGTCTTCCCTACATGAAATAATAATTTCTCCATGAAATTATGAGTAGGCTTTCCAAGGATCCTATTTAGTATATTATGAGTGCCATCAAGAAAGGAGACCTAGGTTAGAAAGAGGTAGATCCAGGGCCTGAGGGTAGATTAAATCATTGGTTGATTTTAATAAACACCTAAATACTTTCTTCCATATATAAGCATTTATGTCCTAATATTGCACATTTATAACTTGATACTATGTCAGATACGGATAATGTATATTTTTATTGGTATTCCGTTAATATTTTAACCGGAATAAATTGTTTATCAATGCTGTTTGAACTGATGTAACATGTTGTTCCTTCATAATGTTTATTGTTGTATTGTGAACAATCAATACAACACCACACGTATAAATTTAAAAATGAATTAACAATGTCCATTGCAAAGCTCTTTCAAGACAAAATATTACTTGATCAACCACAATAAATGATAAGCCATAACTTTGTAGGCTATTATAGGAAGCTAGTGAAGTATCACAATATACATTATGGTGAATTCAATCACTCAATAACAATAGCACTTAGACTTCTATACTGCTTCATAGTGCTTTGCAGCCCTCTCTAAGCAGTTTACAGAGTCAGCATATTGCCCCCAACAATTTGGGTCCTGATTTTACGACCTTGGAAGATGGATGTCTGAGTCAACCTTGAGCCTGGTGAGATTCAAACTGCCAAACTGCTGGCAATTGGCAGTCAACAGAAGTAGCCTGCAGTACTGCATTCTAACCACTGCGCCACCACCTCAACCCTAAGCACCAACTAAAGCCTAAAAAAAAGTCCCTGTACTACTCAAGAGTACTAAAGTGGAGTGAATGACATCCTCACACTCCTACCAAATCTCCACATCAGTAGCCAGTTTGACTAATAAACTCCTGAATGAAAAGCAGAATATAAATCTAACAAGGAATAAAATATTTTATCAACTACAAATACTGTCATAGATTAGGCACATGGTGTAAATGTAACCTCATACAAGGAAAACTGTATTTTGCATTATCTTGGTACTCAAAACCATAATATTCAGTATTTGATAAAGCTGAAAACCTGTCATTGTGAAAGGTTTGTTTTTGTGCTTGTTATAGTAACTACACAAAAATCATGAATATAAAATATTTTTATCTTATATAAATCCTTATCAATCAAAATCTTTCTTCACATTATTTTGCAACTACTGTATGTGTTTATTCTGAAGAATTTCAGTGCAAGAGTATTCATCTGGGAGTTGGGCAGCCTAGAAGTTTTATAAATAATAATAATAATCTAGCAATGAACGTTTTGAAACCTTATTTAGTGGGATTAAGTTATATGTTGTAGTATAGCAAACCCCCTTATCCAGAATAATTCTCAGTTCTTCATTCTGTACTCGTTATAATTTCCTCATATCAGAATTTCTCACATTGTGGAAAATTCCAAATTTAGTTCCTTACCCAGGGTAAGAGCTGATTAAAGAAATATTCATCCAAGCAAGCCCTCTTCCTAGTGACATGTATGTTTCCTATCTTTATCTTTGATCACAATAATTAAATAGTAAACTAGGGTTGGATATACTTAACTAATCTTAAACATGATTAAAAGGTTAATTAAAATCTTGAATTATTTAAGCATGAAGAAATGTCAAATTACATCATCTCCAGTGGGAAATCTATCTTTTGTCACAAATAAACCTGCAATCAAACTAAGCCATAACAATAGAAATAACTTCTAATCCCTTTGAAATGAACACGAGTTGTCATCTTAAGCCTAAAGGAATGCAGACTTTCTATGGAACGCAAAAGCTCACATACAGAACTATGGAATGGGCAGATCCATTCTATTACAATAATCAGTTGCATTTCCAAAATTATCTAACAAATAATTGAATGAGGCCAATGTTAAGAAATTGAGGCATGAGTCACATATATAAGTAACCTAGATGTGAAAACTCCCAGAACAGCCAGACTTTTTGTCATGAAATCTTCACATTTGCAGAAAACTTCTAACAAGTATCTCTGACATATAGGGGAAATACTAGGCCACATCTTGTAAGGAGTAAACTTTTTCTTCCCTACAATATTTGTGAGTAGTACATTTTATGCCACAGACGAGATCAAAAACAGAATTGCAAACTGTAAAGACTGCTTATCAGATTGGCATAAGCCATAAACCGAACAGCCTAACACATCCACAACACATTATGCATTGATTTGGAAACAGGATAGCTAATTATATTGCCTTTTCTTCTTCAACGTAAATCATACCCCCATTATTTTCTAAGGTGAAGCAAACAATTATTGCATTCAGATAATGTTATATGGGCTTGTCTGATACTTTGCTTGCCTTTAGAAACTGTCCTATTACTACTTCAATGTGTTTTTGATATGCGTTGAATTTATTTTATTTATTTGCCATATTTATATGCCGCCCAACTCCCAGAGGAATTGAATGTTCTTTGTGATATTCTTATTTACACATGCTTTATATTTGAGATTCAGTTTTTGATCATTTTTATAGCAGTATTAAACACTTTGTGATTGTTAACCCCATATTGATTCACATCTGTAGACACAAAAGTCAGATGAAATGTTATTTAGATAAGAACATTTAAGTTAAAATAGTCTGCTCTTGGCATACAAAAATCAGGGCAATATACCGATGGTATGTTTTTGGTATGTGTGGCTACAAAAGATTTCATTAATAACTACAATATTTTTTCTTTGCAATAACTAACCTTTCCATCGGGTTCTGGTGATACTTTATCCACTTTGTTGCTGCTAAGTTTACTTTTCGCCCATTCTTCTACTTGCACATTGAATTTCATGAAAGTCACATAGGATATATATGCAGACAGTAATATTAAACTTTCCCACCACCTAATGAAATTATCCAAAAAGAAGATGATTAGCAGTATCAAGTCTAGGATGTAAAAGGATACATCCCGAAAGAGTGGCCACCAAGTAAGGTGCAAAATCTGTTTAGAAAATAAAGCACACATCCCGATCACAAACAGGATGTTGAATACTGCCGATCCAACTATGGTTCCAATGCCAACATTACTGTGAGATATAAAGATTCCTATTAAAGAAGTGAAGAGTTCTGGGGCTGAGCCACCAGCGGCCATAAACGTTGCCCCAGCAACATCATCAGAAATTTGCAGTTTTTCTGTGATGACTGTCAGTGAAGGAACAAAGAACTCGTCACAGACAATAGCTAAGGCTACAAACATGTAAACCATTCCAATGATATGAAGGACCACCGCACCCCGTCTTCTTTCCTTAAGAGAAAAAAGATCTGTTGGGTAGTCCCCCTGAGAATGTTCTGTGTGGTTATCATCTGTTAATTTCGAAGAAATAGGTGAATCCGGCGTATCATTTTGATTCCGTTCTTGATAGTCCAATAGAGTTCTTTGATGCACTGACTTGGACTTTTCACTGTCCAGGCTGCTGATTGTCTCTGTGCTATAAGGTTCCAACTGGAAAAAGGCACTGACTGAAAGTGAGAGTGTGCTCATGGCCATAATACCCAGGAAAAGTCCTGTTATCCGAATCAGTCTCTGTTTTTTCCTTATATGTGGATGTTTCTTAAAGCCAAGCAATGGCTCCTGCAGACACCATTCTTCAAGAAAGTGAGCAGCAATATTTTTGTACTGAACCATTTTTGAAGTAAGTTTGTTTGCGGTCCAAGAATTCAGAGTCCAATAGGTTTTTCTTTCATACTTCCTTTATTCTTCAGTTAATTTGATGTTTTCTCTGAACCAAGGATTTATGAAGTTCATGCCTTTGCTGTGATTAAAGAGATAAACATTTTCATCTGTTTAGAGATGTTTGGCATCAGATGCATCTAAAAACATTGTTCTGTACACACACATCTTAAAGTTTTAATGTGCTATATAACATGCAATAAGTTTACAATAAAAGCACATTTATCCAGTATTTCTTAATATTATGCATTATTTCTTTCATGATTCCAGAGCAACAGTTTCACAATAGCTTCCTTCTACTTATTACCATACTTTTCTTGGCATTCTTGTCAAATTTATTGAAGCTGATCTTATGTGCATTAATTAACCAGCATAAATTCATAATTATATTAAGACCCTGAGAATGAACATTAAATATTGTCAGGGAAATGAAATGGAAAGATGTTCTGCCTCATTTCTATATTCACCTAAAAACATGAGGCTATTTTAGTTTTTGGTTAGATGGGTCTAACCGAAGTCTAAATAAACTGGCACCTAGGTACTTTAGAAGTATCTAAGTAATGAATCAATCGTCAAATTAACATACCCAATTAGATTATGACGTTTGTTGTACTTTCAAATAAAGCAGAAAATGTAAAAAAAAAACTTTCACATTTCCTTGGATCTTTCTCTGACTATCCACCACAGGTCTGTTGGTAAATATACAACCTAAGAATTAAATTAAATCTTCTCTTTCCCAGAAAACACTATTCCTGTCAACATATCTAGAGTTAAGGAGTTTATTATTATTATTATTATTATCTTTCAACTCTTATTCCTGTGCACTTTTGGTAACACACTGATTACAGTGCAGTGCAGAAACAGATCTCCTTGTACTACTGCCTTTACTGTTGCTTCTAAGGAATTATTCCCCAAAATGATATCACTGAAATCCTCAAAAAAACCAACAACCCAATTCCAAACCAAAATTTCCAATTCTGCTCTGGGAATCCTTCAAGGAGAACCACGTTCTCTCTCTCACCCTCTTCGGGATTAAAAAGCCGGAGTCCATAGCCACCCTGCAGATCCACTACTAAAAAAAGAAGTCATTAAAATTACGTAATTATTATGCTTGGTGCAGGGCCCGCACTGATCTACGAAGTAAGCATCCCCTCCGCTCTCACTTCCTAACTCCCGAGGAGATGCAGATTATTGCCGCGCTCTGGAGGCTCCCAAAAAGGTTTAAAAAAAAAAAAACACATGCCCCCCCCCGCCCCAAACGGCGTGCCTCCTTTTTTTTTTTTTTTTTTTACGAGGGTCCGTAATCGCGGAGCCTATTTTTTTGCGGGCGCGGCCAGAACTTCGCGGGAGGAAGTTCTCCATCCCACCCACCTTCGCGTGGAAAGTTCGCGCAAGCAAGGGCTGTCGCCTTCGCCCCGAAATAAAGGCGGCCAGGGCAATCACCGGCTCCTGCCGAAGAAGACGGGTTCAACAGCCCCCCGACAGGCAGGTGGGTCAGGTGGAGGGAAGCGCGGGCTCGCCTTTCTCTTCGGCTCCCTTCCTCGGACTTTCTCCAGCCTCCCGCCGCCGGGAGACTCCCTCCCTCCCTCGCCCTCCCTCGCCGCCCAGAAGCCACGGGCCA
The DNA here is from genome assembly GCA_032468235.1 of Pseudoxyrhopus heterurus. Taxonomy (NCBI): domain Eukaryota; kingdom Metazoa; phylum Chordata; class Lepidosauria; order Squamata; genus Pseudoxyrhopus; species Pseudoxyrhopus heterurus. The sequence continues at coordinate 48,979 of JANHJO010003814.1, read as the reverse complement.
ACGCGGGGAAGGTCAGAAGAACGGACGAGTCGCCGGCCGGCCGGCCGCTCGCTGCCACCGCCTCTTACCGGGCCACGTGAGAAGACGAGCGCCGGCTCAACCCGGCCAGCACTCCCGCGAAGGCGCCCGTTCCCGCCCCACTTCCCCGCCCCGAGGCAAAGCGGCACGCGCCGGCCAAAGCCTCCCTCGCGTGCGCGCGCCCCGGGGACCCGCCGACTCGCCGGGCGCTGAGGAGAAGGATGGGGGGGTGGAGTGTTGGAGAGGGTCGTGCGCGCGGGCTTCTGAGGGGAAATGTACCGTCCTCTCTCACTTAGCCCGCGAAGCTTCTTCCTGCGGGAGTTAGATCTCTCAGTAAAATCCCTCGCGGGATTGTGGTTGTGGTGGTTGTTGTGAGGAAGGGATACATACAGTCGGTCCTTGCACTGACGATTTCGCAATTGAGCCTCTTGCTAAGAGTGAAGCATTTGTAAAGAGAGTTTTGCCGGTTTGACGACTTTTCTTGCCGCTGTTGTTAAGGGAACCGTGGCAGTGGTTAAGCTACTAGCGTGGTTGTTAAGTGAGTCTGGCTTTCCCATTGACTTTGCTCGTCAGAAGGTCGGCAAAGGGAATCCCATGACCCCAGGACACTATAGCTGTCATAGCAATAGCACTTAGACTTATATACCGCTTCACAGTGCTTTACAGCCCTCTCTAAGTGGTTTACAGAGTCAGCCTCTTGCCCGCAACAATCTGGGTCCTCATTTTACCGACCTCGGGAGGATGGAAGGCTGAATCAACCTTGAGAGAAGAGCATAAATACGAACCAGTTGTCAAGCATCCGAATTTTGATCATGTGACCATGGGGATGCTGCAACGGTTGTAAGTATTGAAAAACGGTCATAAGTCACTTTTTTCAGTGCCGTTATAAATATGAATGGTCACTAAATGAACTATTATAAGTCAAGGGCTACCTGTACTCTAAACTTTTTGGGAATTTAAACAACAGCATGCCAAGATTAAACCAACCATTTTATGAGGGTTATCCGCTACAGGCCATTTCCAAACCTTCCTGCTCCCCTTGCCCCACACATTGCCAACATAGTCCGAGACTGCATTAACAGAGGGATAGAATTAAGATAGCCTATTACCACTTTATAATGCCTTGGTAAGACCATACTTTGAATATTGCATTCAGTTTTGGTCACCTCACCAGGATATAAAAAAGGTGTTGAGACTCTAGAAAGAGTGCAGAAAACAGCAACAAAGATGATTAGGAGACTGGAGGCTAAATATATGAAGAACGGTTGCAGGAATTTGGTACGTCTAACTTAATGAAAAGAAGGACTAGGTGTGACATGATAGCAGTGTTCTAATATCTAAGGGACTGCCACAAAGAAGAGAGGGTCAGCCTATTCTCCAAAGCACCTGAAGGCAGGACAAGAAGCAATGGATGGAAACTAATCAAGGAGAAAAGCAACCTAAAACTAAAGAGAAATTTCCTGACTGTTAGAACAATTAATCAGTGAAACGACTTGCCTCCAGAAGTTGTGGGTGCTGGACATTTTTAAAAAGAGTTTGGACAATATTAGTCTGAAATGGTATAGGGTTTCCTGCTTGAGCAAGTGTTGGACTAGAAAACCCCCAAGGTCCCTTCCAACACTGTTATTCTATTATTCTGTTTCTAATCATTCTTCAGGGGAGAACCATCCAGGAACTGGAAAAACAGCAATGGAAGAAATAAAAGGACCAAAAAATAGTAATAGCTGAATGCCCACATCTCCCTAAGCCTCTTGTTTTAATCATTGTTTGTTGAACAAGCAACAGGCAACCACTTTATTCATTGGAACAAGTGACTCATGGCCCTAGGTTCCTGCACAAAACTGAAGCATAATGCATAGTTTGCAAAGGACAATTGCTGTGTTGAACACAAACCAAAGAACCCACACAATAGCTTAGCATGAAAAGTAAGCCCAATTCTCCACAGCTTAAAAAGCACAAAAAATGCCAATGAAGACTTTATAATGAGGAATTAAATATGTCACAGTTTTACTCCAGGTACTATTTTCAGAATTTGTATGCATGAGCAATAACCAGAATTATTCCAAAGCTATTTGCTAAAATTTTGCCAGGACTATTCTTACAACAAAGTGAATAGACTATAATAGGGTGACCTAATAGATGGCTTGCCTGCCACACAGCTTTTAAAAACAGTAGTGGTGAACAAATCCTGACTGTTTGGGTTTTTTACATGTTTTTTTCTTTGTTATTTTCTTGAATGGCAGACTTTTAAAATGTTCTCTTTTCCTAAGTAGTGTAATGCGTTGATGGGAAAAAGCTTCACTAGGTGTTTTTCCGCCATTCTTGCAACTGTGAAAGAGCACGAAGCCCTGCATTAGAAGAAATAACAATAAATAATCCTTAAATTGAGTCCAAAACTGTTTTCAGTGCTGAAATATTAGAAGCTGCCCTGTGTACACACAGAATCCCTCATCAGTTCAATAATCAATAATCAATTCAGTAATAAATAATAAATCTCCCTCCCTTCTTCCCTCTCTCCCTCC
>JANHJO010003813.1:685585-696908 GCA_032468235.1 Pseudoxyrhopus heterurus | reverse complement strand
GGGCAATATGCTGACATTGTAAACCGCTTAGAGAGAGCTGTAAAGCACTGATAAGTGGTATATAAATCTAATGCTATATATATGCTATTGTATACACTCATAATTCAACCTCATATTAGCTAGCACTGGCCATTTGAATTAGAGATTGAAGAATTATACCCTTCTGAAAGCTTTGGCTCTATCCTAATTGTATTTAGTGGAATGCAGTTAAACATGGACAATAAAATCTATCATAATACAGTTTGTACCTTGATACTATTATATCTGTATCACCTTATCAAAACAAATACTAGAAACTGAAAGGTATAAGAAGAAATTCAATACATATATGCTGGGTTTAGAGACTAAAGATTTTGGTAGTACCATTTTCACGTGGTAACAGAACCTTTCCTTCTATCTTATTCCATAATGATTCATTCAAACAATCTCCATTGTTATAGATGTTCTGTATTTAATATCCAAGTATCATCTTTGTTTTCACTGAACTGTATAATTTGGTCAGTATGTGAGCTATGAATAGGAGACAGATTCCAAAGGCAAAGCAAAATAATAAACATCTTTAACTTCAGTATGTTTAGTCCAGTTGCTCCTGCCACACACCACACATGTGAACATGCACACATATGCAGAGTCTTTTTTTTATAAATAAATGAATGTTAAGATCAGATATTTGTAATAAAAAGGAGTTGCTGCTCAGTGTAGAATAATAACCTTTGCAATAATCCAGCTCTTCAGCTAGGAAAGACTCCTGAATGAAACCATGGACGCCAAAGCCAGTCAGTAACAAATGGGACAGTGCATATCTTCAGAGTTATTTCACTTTGATGAAGATTCATAGACATAATATTTTGAAGCAGTTTCATAAAGCAGCATGACATCCCCCCCACCACACACATAGTTTTAATTGTTGCTACAATTTAATTGTAGCATATATATTACATGGTTTGTTTAATTTGTTGGAGGAAATGGTTCCTAGGTAGAAGTAGCACATGAACTAAAGGCAGTTTCCAGCTAAGAATAGTCTACTAACATTTCTTATCTGTTTATTTGTTTGATTTACGTATATGGCCACAGATGTCACTGTAATGACTTTGGTGGTTAACATTAGATTTTTTTAAAAATACAAAAATAAACATCTAACTTGTTGAGCTAAGCCCCATATCCAACAGAAGCCAGTGCTCAAGAAAGCAGGGTGTGCTGCTTCTGCAGCATGAATCTCCTCATTGACACAAATCCTATCTTCTCCATAGACTTATCTTTTCCAACCTAATTCTACCCACAACATGTGTGGGAACCACAACTCCCACAATTACCAGTCATTATGACTATAACCATGATGACTGAGAATTTTGGGAGCTATACTTAGGTATCCATCTAGAAGATGACAAAAGTTGGTAAAAGCTAGTAATACAACATAGATTTTAATTGATTAGTGGATTCATTATGAACTAACTAACTAACTAACTATCTATTTATTTAGTTAATTGTTGATTAAAGGTGTTTGAATATTTTGCCTGCCACAATATATATATATATATATTTCTTCTGATACTGATTTAATAGTTAACGTAAAGTGGTGTTATAAAATATTGTGGTACACCATGTAGATCACAGCTTCATTTGTTTCATTTCCACTAACCAACAGGAAGTCTTGCACTAGTCTCAAATGCCTTACAAATCATATGATTACATGGTTACTCATTCCAAGTAGGGGAGATATGTTTTCATGCAGTGGGAGCAGGTGGTGGGAAGTTGTTTTGATGAGGTTAAAAAGCTCCTCCTACCATTCCCCAAGCAGCAGCCTAATCTGCGTCAGCAGTAATTGTGAGCTTTGCATGGCTTTTACAACGAGGGTGAGTGCAAACGATACATCAATATGTGAATCTCAAGCCGAGACTTAAATGTTTTCTCTAAGTGGCTGCTCTTTCCAGGACTAAAGGTTAACTTGTCCATTCTCCGTGGAGAGATGTTTTGGGAGGAGTGGGGGATAAGAATGGAACAGTCTCGTTTCATATTTTGTCCTACCTAAAGAGGGTGGATTTGTTGAGATTCCACACACCCACACCCACACCCACACTGGATTATTTTGCTGGTCAGACTTCTGTGTAGCCAAGAGAAAAGAGAGAGAGAATCTGTTGTCTGTATAGGAGGTTTTAATGAGCAGCTGCGCCCCTGGGGACTGCAAGCTGGAGTCGAAGGCTGCTGCTTTCCGGTCTCTTGCCATTTCTTCACTTGTCCCCCTGCCTCAATTTTTCCCCCAACGGGCCTAAGGAAAGCAAAAAAGGGGAACTGTCCAAGGTGCTAGAATGCTGGCTGCTCGGCTACTGAATGCAAACGGATTGCAGGAAAAGTGAAGCCTCAGATTACTGCTCAAAGCCGAAGGTAGGCTTGCTCTTTGTTTGAGAATCCCTGATTAATCAACAACAGCATCAACAGAAAGGGAGAGAGAGAGAGAGAGAGACAGCGAGAAGGCGGGGGGCAGAGGGGAAGAGCGCAAGAAAGACTGTTTTACAACCTTCCGTGTTTAGATGGCAACGAGGACTGCTTTTCCAACTGCACGAAGCCATTTGGATACAATGCTTTTTATCCATTCTTTTTCTTTCTCTTGGTCTCCACAGCATCCACTCCAATGAGGCACCTTAACCCCCTCTCTATCATCACATATGCTGGTGCTGTAATCTTCTGTGTGGTGAAGTGGGCAAAAAACCCTCCCATTTCATTTCTTTTGGACTTCAAAGCAGGGTACCACTGGTGCCCCCAGATACCTTAACTGTCTTTTCTTTCAAGGTGGATTTAAGATGCCAGATCCTCTCTCTTCCCAATACTGTATTTTTGAAAGTCAAACTTTAAAAGCCTTTTTTTAATCCTGTTTGGAGAAGACCTGTATTTTGAATTGAACATACTGACTTCTGGAGATGCAGAATGCTACAATTTGGATATCTTTGCCAAGGAGATCTCAAGCACTTTAACTGAAGAAAAACTGAGCCAGTCTGCAAAATCTGTTTTTTTTTTTAATGGTGCTGAAATATCCCTTCAGACTGCACTGAGCTAAATCATAAGAAAGGGCTTTTACAGATAAAAGTCACCTTTAATTATTGCACTTAGCAGTCCCCCAAGGACTTTAATCTTGGTATGTATGTATATATATATATGTATGCATGTATGCATGCACATACATTATTCATCCACCCATCTATCCATCTATCCATCCATCCATTTATTTGAAACAACCTCCAACCATGCTAATGAAATGAAATGCTGTAAAAAAATGTATATCAGCAAAAATTGATTTATTTACAGTCTAGAAGTATCTAAGGAAAAACTTTCTGTGTTTTAAAAATATTAATTAAACAGAAGCTAAACTAAAATGTAATGTATTGGGATTTTTTTTTTCTTTTCTGTGCATTAGACTGTCTTATAAGAAAATTTGGTGGGTGGAGTGTTCGTTTGTAAAAGCCATACTAAATTATTAAAATGTTTCTTTCCTATTTTTCTGAAACAAATTGCAAATGTAGCTATATTAATTATTTCTTATATAAAGCATACCATTAATATTTCACATATTTAATTTCTTTCTCTTACACAAAATATCTTCACTTTACCTTGTTCTACATGCCCTCTAAGAATATGATGATATATACTTAAGCAAATATGATATATCTTTCTTCAAACCTAACCATGCAGCCCTAGTTATCTATAGATAAGCTTAATTTGCCAGTTGTGGTTGCTTCTGGCTGTTGAGACTCTAGTTATATGTTATTTGCTTGTTAGAAATTGCATTTGGGATTAAGACACATATGAAAAGGCATCCTGGCATAAACGTCTTACCATTGACATGTAAACCACCATAATAACAGTATCAGTGATCCACATTCTTCAAGCCTTGTGGACTATGACCTGCAGGAAAGAGAATCTATTGTGCAAATTACACCCATCCTTAATATATGCAGTTTGTAAAGTTCCTTATTACCAATACTTTCACACAAGTGGCTTCTTTTAGGTGTAACGGGAGCTTTTCTTCATTCTCTGTGAAGTCCTGTTGGGGGAAAATACACATATATGTAAATACAAATATGCAAACACAACCACATAAGCATGCCCATACATATACCAGTGCACATGCTCTTACATCTACACATACACCTATATAATAAATTAATGCAACTGTGCACAGCAAGTTTCTAGGTAGGTTGAACTCACCAAGACTTTGCAGAAAAGTTTAGACTTTGCTCTATCTTTGTCATTATCAGTAATTTTAGCACTATATACTCGTAAAAAACCTAGATAATATTTCTCAGCATGTCTACCATGTGGAATCGGAAGTAATTTCCTTTCAAAAATTAAGTCCACTTAAAAATTAACAAGGAAGGAGCCAGACGCAATATGAGAGTTTCATTGAGAATGTGCCTATCTGGGAAATTATATGTCTTCTAAAAGCCATTGCATAAAAGGCAGCAACTTGAAAGAGAAGAAAATCTAGAGTGCAATACACCTATAGTGGTGCTGCAGTCAGCAGTTTGGTATAAACGGAATGTGGTCTGTCTGTATTGCACTTAAATGTCTCCTAAGCATTTAAATCATTCAAACAGAACCCAAAGGCTACAACTGGAATGGAATGCATCTGCTACTTGATGATGTCATTGTTCCATTAGAATTTACATGTGCTGAGAAATGAACATATCAAAGAGAGGATAAAGGGGAATCTGCATTCTGACTTGTGTAAGCTTGAAAACCGAATCCTTTTTACATTATTCCATTTAGCTGGAAAAAAAATATAATTGTAATTCAAGGATGTGAGTGATAGGAAATTAATTTTTTACTTCCGGAATAGGTTATCTTTTAACAACCTGTCCTATCCCTTTGTCCACATTTTGTTTTCTTCCCAGCACAGCACAGCTCAAACTAGACATACAAATTGCATCACAGTAACCACTTGAAACTCTACACAAGGAACTTCATGTGGCTAACCATATGGGTCAAGAGGCTTCTTAGGCTGATTAGGGAATTTTCCATGCAAATCTGAAGACACTCCAAATGAGGATTTTTTTTGAGTGTGAAGAAAATGGCTAGGAGTCATGCAGAGAACTGTTTTGACAAATGAGCATCATTCTTCAAAATTTGCATGAGAGACAATTTGATATAGAGATTATAATCCTGAATTAATACTGGTTCAGGTTCAGTTCTCACCTGAGCCATGGAACTTATTAGATGACTCTGAGTTGTACATCAGTTTCAACCTGAACTACCCTACAGAGGTATAAACTAGAAGATGTACAGTATATTTTTTCTACAGCATCTTGAAAATGCCTCTTTCCCCACAATGCTGCTAATAGGAGGACAAATGTAAGTTTACTTCCTTTTGTTTACAAAGAATTCAACAGTGAAATTCTTGGGGAAAGTCTACACAAAGAAAAAGTTGAGATAGGTCACACACTAGTTCTCTAATCTGTTTGTTTATGTGCTATCTATCATAATCTTTTCAGATAATTTCACTCCATCCCTTGGCACTTCCCCATTCTATAAATCATCAAAATATTATGATTTAGCCTTAGTATCTCCAACTTATCACTCTCTAAATTGGGATTGTAATTCACAGAATTACCAAGAAAGAAATTTTTGGAATTTAATTAGCAATTCATCCAGAAACTACTAAATTGTGGAAAGCTGACTTAACCAGAGCAGCTAAATGAGATCAGGGATAAAGTATATATTTTTACATATATGTTCTTCACCATCATGTTATAGCCTTAGATGAACTGGAACGTTATTGTTTAATTAGTCTGACATAATTCATGGATTTCCCCTTCCCCCTTTTACTGAGTGATTTTAGCATCTGAGTTCTTCAGGTTTTTTAATTATATTAAGTCATCACTTTTCAGGAAATCAGAGACACTTGATTGAAAAACGCAATCAATTATTTATTTTCATTTACTGAAATTGCACATGCATTGTTATCATCCTACTGTAATTAGTCATGGGAGTATTCACAGGCCAAAAAAAAAAGGCGGGGGGGAATGTATCATGCAGTGACCTTGCTGTGTAAGCTGAATAAACCAACAGGAAAAATAAAAAGTAAAAAGACACCTTCTGAGAACTTCATTTCTTCTCGACAGAAAACCTTTTGCACAGAATGATTCTGAGGCATTCCCTCCTATCACAGCACTCCCATCATGACTGTAAGCAAGAGATGAAGGAAAAGTAGTAAAAATGTTAAACCATGCTGTGTTTTAAAGGAAACTGTGACCTCCATACATAAACTTTTGACTTGTAGCAGAGTTAGATGGCTGGATATTTTCTCTAGTCTTCAAATTACAAGCTTGTATAAGCTGCATGACATTCACTCTTAAATTGTTCATATTCAGCGTTGAATTCATAACTGATTCACTATTCATATGTCCAATAGCATGAAGAGGTGGTGAGTACAATTCAATTTGTAGGAAAAGTGGGTTAATCAAGAAACTAGAATGGACAGTGCAATCCTATGTTCTGCCACAATGAAGAGAAAAAGTATCCTGCCATTTTAAAATGCAGACTTTTTTTAAAAAAAAAATCCCAAGATTGAAAATATTTAACAGACATGAAATGCAGTTCAGGAGATAAGAAATTTTGTGAGGAAAAGTGAGAAATGCCCTGCTTGTATGTAAAGCCTGGCTGGAACCTTAAAAGACTTATTTTCAGAGAAATTGTGATTTCTCTGTATATTTTGAATTGTATAAATATTGTATATTTCCCTTGCATACAATTGGTTTAAAACAGTGTAAAAGACCAAGTACAATAATAATAAATATGTTGAAAAACACTACTTTAAATGTTAATAAAGTCAAATATCAGCTCAGTGATAAATCTGCTATGTACAGGCAATGAAATCTTGAAATCAAATTACTAAAGGCTAAATACAGTAATATTTCCTAGAATATAAAGGATTATAACAAAGCAAAGTGATTAAATGATTAAGCTTGGGGTTCTCATTCACTTCAAATACTGATTGATGAAGGTATTCAAAGCTCAGTTTAGTGTTTTTAATATAAAGGTGTTCATAATACTGATTTACCTTAAAGAATGTAAGAATGACTGAGACAATATGAAAACTTTGGAAAACTGAGTTCTGTGTTAATATTATGTATTATTTAGTGCCACACTATGTTAGCTTCATTGGTGTTGAAGAATATATGGCCTTCCTTAACATGTATTGCAAGTTATATTTGGATTTAGACTGCTTAGTACAACATTTGTACAGTACAAAATACACCAGTTTAGTGTAGTGGTTAAATCATCAGGCCAGAAACCAGGAGACCATGAATTTTGGTCTCATTTTAGGTATAGAACAAGTTGGTGACTTTGAAACAATCCACTTTCACTCAGTGCTAAGAAGGAGGCAATGGAAACCACTTCTGCAAAACCTTGCCAAGAAAGGGACCTGTACAGGCAATGTCTGAGAATCATGTATGATTGAATGAAAGAACAATAACAACATTGTAAATTTCTGCCATCTCTTTAGGATTCAAACCCATCATCCAATATTCTATACCTTTAGTCTTTTCCCATTCTTTCTTTCACCTTTTTTCCCTCGTCATCAAACAAAAATTAATAAAGGAAACAAGGAAATTTGAATTGTATAGTGTTTTTAGTAAAAGTATAAATTACAGTTTGTGTAAATCATTCAAAAGACATGTTGTGAAGCAGTAGCATGTAGAAAGTACCTTTTCTCGAATTGTGAAAGCAGCAATTTTTTTTCCAGCTTAGTTTACCTCTCTTTATATGTGTAGCTATTCAGGCACCTCACTTTCATGAAAACGTTAGTTAAGGAAACTGACTAGTATACAATAGAAATACTAGGATTTGCATTTAATGGCAAAAAATATGCTTTCGAAATTATGGAAACCTCTGGATGAGGTTTCAGGTATACCTCATGTAAATTTTGCTTTGAAACTGAAGTATTCCATATCCATATGAATGATAATTTGGATCTGCAATCTTAAGTGTTTGAAATCCAGAACAATTAAAGCAAATGCAGAATGCAGAAATTAAAAACAAACAAGGTTGCTGGTATATGTCCTTTCTTAGGACTAGGGTAAATGACCCTTCCTAATTTATAGTTTATTTTGTTTCCAAATTCAGTATGCTTGAATTTAATTTATCTCAAAGTTTTCTTACTTTATGGTTAGTATACATGAACATTTCTTTGATATTTCTTTTGGTAGCAATTTCCAATTTCAGTGTTGGAATTGGCAGACAGTGCAAATGCTGCTATTGTTTTCTGCTACTTGGGTTTTCATATCTTTAAGGCTTCTTTTGTGGTCCAAACCTTTCAATCTGAAAAAGCCAATGAAAAAAGTGAAATTATGTCTTCCCTCAGGATTTAATTGAACTCTGACAAGCCTAGCAAGGTCACAGATTGGTGATGGTATGATTTAGAATGAAATACAGCATATTCATGCATCCTATGGTTTGACTCATAAGGACTACCCACCTGTGAGAATTTTACTGGAATTATTTTCTTCAACAGGCAGTTCAAAAATAAATTTTTCTTTCACCAAATGATTGAGAACAGGTAGGGTGAAAAACTATGGGTTTTTTCTTTCTTTTTCTTTTTGCATGGATGGAACTATTATAAGATTTGCCTTTTTGAATATAATTTGTTGATTTTCAACAGCATGGGATTTGGTGAAAAGGCAAATAACCCTTCTAACTTCATGTTTGCTTAACTACTAAGCATATAGGCCTCAATATTGTTGTTTGTTGTCAAAACTAAGAAATGAACTCATACTGAGGTGTCCTCCAAGCATTTAAAATTAAATATGATTATAATGACTGAATGTAATTAGAAGCTGTATTACTTTTTATATGAGGGTATTATCAATACATTCCCTTGAGGGTTGCTTTTAAAACTTGTTTTCTAAATAAAGATGAAATAAATAAACCCCAAACCAATCTGGTAGCCCTTTAGAAATGCCTCTACTAGCTTTCACGGATCACAACTTCAATCAGATGAATGGAATTTATCTTAAGCAAAGGAACATATGGATTTGGTGTGAATACTTTCTTGGATGACAGCCAAGTTTCATACATTAATCCATATAGCACTTATGTGAGATGGACAGTGTAGAAATACTATAAATACCTAAATGAAAGAATAAATAAAACCATGAAAATTGTCTCTGTGTATGTGTGTTTGTATGAAACAGGTCACAACGTTAGAAAATGCTTGTAAATTTAGACCTTATATATGTTCCAAATTAAATCAATTGTGTTTGATGATAAGAAAGAAAAGCAACAGCCAATGAACAAACGTCAGAAATTTCCAGTATTTTCAATCAAGAAAAGTGGGTGGGAATTAGACAGGAAGAAAAAAAAACCCTAATTCGGTATACAGCAATAAAGCTTTTATTTGATGCAATTCATTTAAAACAGAGCTCACAGAGCTAACAGCAGCCCAAACTGGAGCACGCTCAAAAATAAGTTAGAAAGTTTTAAATTCTATTGGGTCAGTGACACAAAGAAGCATGGAATGGATACTCCTTATTTTTAAAAAAATACAAAATCCAACAATTACTCAAACTGTTTTCAGCCTTAAATAAAATTACATTTGAAAACCTGATGTATTTTGAATTGTTCACTGATTGAAAATGGGCAGAAAACCAGTGAAAAAAATGTATGTGTGCATGAATATTTTTCCTTTTGTCAACCCACAGGAAGTATTTCCCATAAGATGATGAATTCTAATCAGGAGGAGGTCACTTTGGGCACTTTTCTCCAGTACATTGAAGATATGGGCCTGAAGGCCTATGATGGCTTAGTTATACAGAATGCATCTGACATTGCTCGGGAGAACGATCGCATGAGAAATGAAACCAACCTGGCTTACTTGAAAGAAAAGAATGAAAAGCGCCGGAAACAAGAAGAAGCAATAAAACGGTAAGGATTGGTCTTTTGCATACAATTAGGAGCTATGGCTCTGTTAAAGATCTGTAGCGTACAAATTACACATGGTCTGGAAGAACGGTTGTAGATTTAATGATTAAATGTGCAGCTGTAAAAAAATTGGTTTAGTTATTTCAGAGGATTTTTAGAAAAGAAATCAGGAAGTAAGTTTTTGAGATGGGTAGCCTAAAAAGCAGCTTTCAGTGGACTAAGATTAAATGAGATAGATAAATCATGAAATTGGTAGCCCAATAAATCATCTTTGTTATCTTTGTTTGGAAAAGTTTTGTACTGACATATTACAAAAATTTAGTGCTGCTGTGGGCAAATGGATTAGATCCCTGATAGAAGAGTGTCTATTTGTCCAACTTAAATCACACTATATTTTATGCAACTGAGGATTGCAGGGCTATGTGGTGTGTCACTATGATGTTTCTGGATAAAGGGACTAGTATTTGGATATATTAGCTACTTTGTCTCTGTTTTTTCTGTTCCTAAGTCAGAGAAAAACAATATAGTACTTTTGTAATTTGGTGATTTGCTATTGTGTTTTGACAATATGAATGTGATGGATTCCAGGGCAAGCAAAAAGCAGAATTGGGGCTCTGTGTGGCTAGTGGGCCATGGGTTCTCTATCTTTGTCAGTGAATGGTATGGAAGAAGGAAATGCTTAGCTTTTCTGCAAGAGAAACTGAACAAGTATCTTCTCAATCCTGTCAACAATTATTATAATTGTAAATCATTCAGCTCCAATTTAGAGCCTTGAAAGTGTACAAACAAATGTGGCTATATCTGATTCAGGACTGCCAGCAGAAAGCCACGTTTGTCTATCAACAATATCATGGGGAGATCTTGGCTTTCAAACACCATGTTGATTGTGGATTTCAAGGAGTACCTCTTCATTGAAAGCATAGCAGTTGTTCAAATATGAGTGCATGAGGCCAAATTTCATGAAGCACCTCTATTGTTTCACCATTCCATCAGCTGAAGGTGCAAGGCTGTTTAGGGGATGGACAAGACTTTGCCTCATTACTGTGTGGCCTGTCTTGGTGAACCCAACAAAAAAGGCGTCATCTATCATCAAATGGATGTTGGATTGCACTAACAATTGCAACAGCAAAATTGGAATGAATGTATTTCCATGGGCTTGATTACCGAATAATCTTAGTTATTCTAAAAATATATGGTATTAAACAGGAAATAAAGTTTAAATAATTTATTCTCATATTATTGTAAAGCCATATATGCATATTCCCTATCACTCCATCATGTAAGTCCCTTCATATGCAGAAAAATGGCTGCATAAGGTTACATGTCGACACTATGTTCCTTTCCTTTCCTTTCCTTTCCTTTCCTTTCCTTTCCTTTCCTTTCCTTTCCTTTCCTTTCCTTTCCTTTCCTT
>JANHJO010003813.1:558458-571568 GCA_032468235.1 Pseudoxyrhopus heterurus | reverse complement strand
TATGACAAATGGACTGATGGGAGCACTCACCATCGGATCCTCACTGTCATCGCTCTCATACGTGGTGATCGGTGCCATTGCACTAGCGGTATCCTCCGTGATTCTCGATATCTCCAAATCCGACTCTCTCTCAATTGGGTGCTCTAACCCCTTCCGTGATCGTTCTGTAAACCTTTGGACCCCTAGGCCCTGGCCTCTTCGTTCCAGCAGATGTACTCGACAGCATCTTCGCCGATGATGACGGTACTGGGGTTGGTACTGTCCCGGGATAGGGACTGATGCACTCTGCTGCTCGGTGTCCCAATTTATTGCAGCGGAAGCACCGGAGGGGTGGACGGCTGCTAGCAGGGGGGGGAGTTGAGATACAGGAGTAGTAGTAGAACTAGGTCCGGACTGCCCCATAGGTTTTTTAGCTATGGGCAACGAAGCACTTCCCCGTTCTTTAAACCGTCGTAAACCTGCGTCTAGTTCGACCGCCGCTCTGTACCAATCACTAGACCCCGGTATAAGCAAGCTTGTTGCAATTCTCTATCAAGACCATTTTGAAAATGATGGACTAACAACTTCTCTGGCCAAGATCGCAGCCGTCCTGCTATTCTCTTAAATTCCCCTACATACTCCTTCACGAATCTGCCTCGTTGTCGTAAGGTTAGAATCTCCCCCTCCGCTTGTTGTTCCCACGTGTTATCCTCGAAGCGGAGCCTTAACGCCTCCAAGAACAGTCCCACAGATGTTAACTCCTGAGCCCTTTCTTGATGAAGAGCCGCAACCCAATCTGCCGCCTTTCCTTCCAGGACAGTTGTGATTACCACCACAGTCGCCCATTCAGATGAATACATCCAACCGTAATTGTCCAGGTGAGCAATGACCTGACTTAAGAAAAGGGCAGTTTGACCTGGAGTCCCGTCAAAAGATGCAGGAATGGGAAGGGGCCCCCATGTTGGTGTATTCCAATATTGTCCTTGTGGAGGAGCACCCTGGATGCCCACAGGAGGCCTGGGTAGAGAATACCTGTTGCTAGGGCCCTCCCCTTCATCTCGAGGATATTCCTTGCCTGAGGCCTGCCCAGTGGTCTGAGGCGTGGGCCGCCGCCCATCTCCACCTCCTCTTCGCTCCATCCCCAGGAGTTCAGTTACTGTCACCAACCTTGAACTGCAGTCAGGAGGAGGTCTTGGCTGTGACCACCCTCTGCCACCAGATCTGGGCTGGGAATATCCAGGCTCCCCATACCTGTCTCTAAGGATTTCCATGGTGGAATTACCGGGATCAGTTGAACAGCTGCCCTCGCTATCTTCATCTTCTGTCCACCGCCTTTCCCGCCACTCCCACCATCTCTTCTCATGGGGGGGAGGGTCTTACTCCAGTAGATCCCTGCCACCATTCGTTACCACCCCGATGGCCATCGTCGATGTGACTCCCTAGGGCTGTTCCAGGCGTCAAAGGTTCCCGCACAGGCTTCCCGGTCTTTGGCCGTACCGCCGCAGCCGCCGCAGCCGCCGCAGCCGCTCCTTCCTGGCCCTCAATTTCATCGCTTCCCATCTGTTCGGATGGCCGAGGGTTGTCTTCCTCTTGCTCTGGAGCCCGTCCGCTCATGATTGGGGCTTTCCTCTGCTTCGGAAACACGGCATCCGCCTCAGCGCTTTCTACTCCACCCGGCTCCGTCCGCCTCTCAGCTGATCCGACTTCCGGGTTCTCTTCATCCATGCCGCGCCGCTCTCCCGTCACTGCGAGTTCACCCCGAGGTTTGAAATTGTATGGAGAGCGCTGACTTTCTCTCCGCTCTTCTGCTCTGGGAGTGCCGAAAAGAAACTCACACTCAAAGTCTTTGGCAGCAAGTCTTTAATCGGATTCTCTATCCAGCAACAGTAACAAGCGATCGGAAATTCTCTGCTAAGTCAGCGCTGGTTTATTCTATTTGTCAGCGCCTTTTATGCTGAGTTATGGTCACGCCTGGGTTCCGCCCTGCCACCACACCCTTCTCCCCATCTGGTTTGTGTTTCAATCTTGTAATCGGCCAACGCCTCTTCCTCAAGCCCTACATTGCATCACGTAAGGTCAGGTAACCGTCTTTAGCCATAATATAGCTGGCTGGGGTATTTATCCAGATCCCATAAGGTAGGAATTCTCTCTTTTCTTGTATGTCGACCCAGAATGGGGTCGACACTTGCTGAGAGACCAAGGAGAGCCTGGAAGGATTCACTTCTTTATCTTGATATTTCCATAAGTCATAAAAAGTATGATCACTGAAGGTGTCACTATGAGAGCAGTGCTGCCACTGTGGCTGTGGTATTGGGATTCAACAACTGATTGTGATACATGCAGCCACAAACATCTGAATGCCTCTGAAACCTCATTGTTTTTCAGCAATCCCCACAGCAATTTCACTGCATAATAGAATCTCTGGAAATAAATTACCCTTCCTTCCTAGGAGCACTTGAAGCTCCCTTCAAAGTCTGCTTCCATTGTCACAAGCCTTTGTTATGGGAGTAAAGGCTGAGAAACAGCCCAACGGCTATAAATAGGAACGTTTCCTAATAATAAAGAAGCACAACTGTGGAATCAGTTTCCAAGAAAGGCAATAAGCTTCCCTTCCCTAGATATGTTCAAGAAGAGGTTACAGAACCATCTGCTAGGGAGATCTTAACAGTGGATTCCAACACCAAGGAAGTCCTTGATGTTAATGGCATAAATGATCCTTTTCAATTCTAAGAATTCATGAACCTGGAAGATATCTCCTCTGTTGGCTATAGCTGAAAACCAGACTTTAGGAAAGGGGGAAATGCCTTTAAAAGAGAAGGAGCAAAAACTATTGTACTTTGAATGAATTTTTGTCCTCTTGCATTCAGATATCAAAATCATATAGTTTTAGAAAATCAAATTAGCTTCCATCCTTCCTGGTTAAACATCTGAGAAAATGAACCCATTATTCTAGCAAGAATCTGGAATAGATTGAAATTTATATGTCATTGAAAGGGTTTTGTGTGAATAAGCAGTCCTTTGAGAAAAAAAATTGCTTTCATTAACACAGACAGATATTAAAATGAAACTAGAAAGATAATCATACAGCATATAAAATAAGTTGTTTTCTGCTATTAATCTCTTTCAAAGGCATCAGATGTTGTGGAGTGGGGAATTAAGCATAGAATTTATATTTCACACTTCATGTGATACAATTTAAATATTTCCTTTGATATGTCTACTTGTATGTATGTGTGCAGTGAGCGAGTGTCATGTGTGTGTGTGTATGTGTGTCTAAAATGCCTCTGACCAACTGATATTATTGAAGCAAATTATGACTATCAACATTGTTTATATCAGAAATGATTTCAAAGCAATTTCTTTTATGGTTCCCCAACTGAGATTTATATCTCAAGACAATGTCAGGCATTTGGTGGTTTCTGCATCACATCTGGAAGGAGACTTATTTTATGAGCCACAAATTTAGTTATTTACAACTTTACAGGGCTTTGCCAGCTTGTCCAGCTGAGTGTCAGAGAAACAGTATTGAATGTTTTCTTGTGGTTTCCAGAATTACTGCTGGATGTGGTTTCTCAGCAAAGGAAATCAGGAATCTGGCATAAAATAAAAAAGCTTGAAAGACATTTCATTTTGTTTCTAATAAATTCTGCCTTAAGTAGAATATATACAGGATAATCCATTGTTACTGGTTAGACTGAATACTGTATTTCTAAGATTCACACCTAACATATCTCACCACTCTTACACACTTGCCATTCTCTGATATGTGTCAATATTTCACATGACTCAAATCAGCTTTCAAAGTTAGGGATTCAATATGGATTGAAAGGCTTATGATTTTCAATAACTAAAGTCATAAAAAATCCATAATGAGCAATAAAACTGAAAATAGGCTGATTTGATACTATCAGAAGCTGCATCCTGAAGATTCTAATTTCACCCTTTCTGAAAACAATATTCATTGTAGACTTTATTATGTAATCTAGTATATGTTAAGTAGAATTAGTTCCTACAAAGATAGGAAAGAGATTCCTGTGCTCTGTATCAGTTTGCTAGCTAATGTTAACTAAAGTGAATATTCAGCAGACTAAAGTGTGTCAGGATCCATTGATGGCCTCTCCCCATCCCTCCAATTAGTCAACAGTGAAATATATGTGCATGTGATTCTTAGCTACTTATCAGGTTTACTAAAGAATAACAATGCCTGAATTTCCCATCAACAGGAATTAAAGGAAATGTAGAAGAAAAGAACAATATTGCTTTTACTCTTAACATCAGGAATACTGCCGAACCCAATTGCATGATCCATCGTCACATGATATACCATTACACAGATGGCTGTAGCAATTCACTGAGTTCATGAGCCTCAATTTCAAAATGCTGAAAAAAATGTAGATTAAAATAATTTACTATTACCCCAAATTATGAATAGGCAACAAACTATATGGAGTTATCGCTCAAAGCCTTCATTCTATTTAGTCACTTTTTCCTCTGTCTCTATGACCATCACGTCTATTTTCCACTTGGTTGATACTAACCTGTATATTCTTAGGAGGGAAATATCATATTTTCCATGTTTGATGGAATTGTCTGTCTTGTTTCTCATACCTGCCATGTCTATTTCTTACTGCCATGATTGAAAAAGTCTTTATATGACTACTTACCCTAGGTTTATAGAAAACTGACACCAAAGCGACATTAAGCTTCAGAAACATAGGCAGCATTTATTTTTGTTTGACACATGCTATTCTGCAGGTGTTTAAATTACTAAATTATATCCTTGACTTTCCAAAATATACTTTTCATTGTACTTTTTATAATAAAACTATAAATTACAACTGAATTATAAAGGAAAAATGAATAATTTTAACTATACATGACATCCTGAAATCCATGGAAATATTTTCACCAGTAAATGAAGTTAAGTCCAGGTTTTATTAAAAATGAGATATATATTACAAACATTCTTAATAGTAATGGGATAGTTCTAATAGCATCAGAAAAAGCAGGCAGTTGGGCTTAGGATGGAAAGTGTTATTATTTTTCTTATTTTTCCCAGCAACTTCAGTACCAGACTGGTATAGATGAAGGGTTAAGATTAGGCCATTCTCTGGGGAGCCCATTAAAGTAGGAATGGATAAACCATCTTAAATTTAAATGTTTGATATTCCAAATATTCCATTTCCAGTTCAAAATTCTTCTTCATGTTTAAAACAGGTTGTTCTCAGCACCCTGAAAGTATTTCAGATTTGAAACAGCTCTGTTCTGAGTTTGAAACAGGTGTTTTGATCTTAAACTCAAAACAATGTTCTAATTGTTGAACCAACACATTTTAAACAATGGCATTCACAGAAAACTCTGAAAATGTTGAGGTTATGACATATGCATGGTGATGTCATCAGACGAAAGTTGGTGTTACATAATTGTTATTTTGACATCTGATGCAAAATCACATTTTTTATGGGCTGATTTTTTTTTATCACATACCTATGGTTTTGTAAATAAAAGAAAGTATTTTAGGTTTCAGATATTTTAGATCTAAAGGTTTTGCAAATTTCCATGTTAGCCATTATAATATTTATCTCAGGAATTTTAGGTTTTGATATATTTACTTTTTATTAATATAGGTACGAAGTAAATGCATAGTACTCAAAGCTTACTGTTTCCATTTGAAATAATTATACACCTATTCTACTTTAAACTGGAATCTTATGATTTTTTTCAAGATCAAAATGCATTAGGATTTATTGAAAATTGTTTGTTTCTAATATTGTTTACACTATTAAAAGTATTTTAATAGTTTTTTTAAATAAATGTTAAAAGAATACAAATGCTATGAAAAGATGTGGATCTTTACCTATTTAAATATTTTGAAATTCAAACTAAGCTTGATTAACATGCTAATGGGCGTGTAAATGCACTGTATTTGTATGTAATCTATTTCCTTTTTTAATATGAAATGTGAACAATTTGGGGTTTATGAATTATTCTGCTATATAATGGGATGTCTGAATAGCTTATATCAATATATGGCAGACTGAGACTTAATATTTGGAGACAACACAGGCAGATGCTAATAATTTTTATAATGATCAGGTAGGGCACAGTTGATCAACCAGTAGCACCAGCAGTAGCATTAGCACTTAGACTTGTATACTGCTTCATAGTGCTTTACAGCCCTCTCTAAGTGGTTTACAGAGTCAGCATATTGCCCCCAACAAACTGGGTCCTTATTTTACCAACCTCAGAAGGATGGAAGGCTGAGTCAACCTTGAGCCTGATGAGATTTGAACTGCCAAATTGCAGGCAGCTAATAGACAGCAGAAGTAGCTTGCAATACTGCATTCTAACCACTGTGACACCATGGCTCATTAGGATTACATTGTACCTTTTTTCCGAGCTGTCTCCTAATGTACCACTGAATTTCAGAGAATACTTGCTGGTTTTCTGCTATTCTGAGTTGGGAAAGTTATGAAAATTGTGCTGTAAGCCTTGAAATAAAACTCAATGCCATTCAAAATTCAGAGGAAATCTCCAATCCACCCTAAACCCCAGAAAAATTAGACCTCTTCTATATCCAAGAGAAAGCTTTGCCAACTTTACAGATCACTGCTTTCTCTCTAGATTATTTAACTGTGTTCCCTTACTACCAAACAATTGTCTAGTCTAATGTACAGGATGTAAATATTTCTATCCATAAGCATTTTTTTTTCAAAACAAGCCTTTTTGTGTATGTGCTACGGGACAAAATTATGTGATAGAGAGACACTGGGCCCTAGCTTTTCCTTTCTTTTGCAGTATAACAAATTATAAACTAAAGTTATAGAAAGAGTTTGTAGGCAGGAACATTTGCTTAGAATGTCATTTTTAGACTCTCAAAGTACAATGTGTTCTTTACAAGGTCAAACCGACATGAACATAACAGTCTAAATGAGTTATAGAAAAACCTATTGTGCAGATTCTTCTCTGCAGCATGCCAAATTTAACATTATGGAGCATGAAACAAAATTTAAATTCTTATTAGTATAATTAAAATATTTTATTTGTGTCAGCTAGGTACACAATGCCCTTTAAAGATGCTATCTGAAACCAAAGAGAGGTTGAGCTGTCTTTACCATAAAAAAACATAGAAAAGTTTTAAATCACTAAAAAAACCCACTGAAAATCTGTTTGGGCTATTTTGAAAATGCTGAAACATCTTATAAAACAAGCAGAGTTTCTTTTATTCTTGAATTATCTAATTGCATTATCAAACATCACTGTCACAACACCAAAATTAGCTAAGTACTTGGAATAATTTCCAGTTGTTTAACAGTTTCACAAATAGGATGCCAAAGTTCCCATTTTGTTGTGATCCATGTTCCAGCTATTCAAAAGAGCAAACATGTAGAGTTCATCAAGACTTATGCTTCTCCTTGTTCACTTAGCAGCTAAATATGCATAGGGACAGTATCGTCTGTTGCCATCATATATTAAATACAGAAGATCTCAGAACCATTAGAGAAATTAAATGAGCAGACTATTTCTAAAAAGGATGAAGGGGGATGTATACAATGAATAGGACCAATTCATCTGAAATGATCAGATGAAATAATTCATTCATTTATTGGTTAAAATATAACATACATATCCTAAAAGTATCAGATTTCTTTGCATTCTCCTGTTTACAGGGCCATTCATTTCTGTGGACAAAAAACCTTGGAAGAAAAAAAATCACACCCAATCATCAGTCATTTATTAGTTCTTAGTGATTAGTGATTCTTTGGCTATTATTCTGGAAATTGTTTATTCTTTGTGGTTCAAAAAAATGATCAAGCTCTTCCTTTAATAAAAAAAAAAAACCAAGACAAACTGTTCAAACCTTTTTTTACAGTTTTTAAATACAACTTTCAACTTGTTTCTAAAAAATCACTACACTTCTATTTCTTTATGGTGTGTATGCAAGGATAAAATGTAAAATGAAACACTCTGATATGTTGCTTGTATAACAATCGTACTGAAATCTTTTTCTTCTGTTGGGATGTCCAAGAAGATTAATCTGGTTGGTAGTGCAACCCCTATTAAGTAGGAGACCAATTTCAGGCTAAAATCTGAAGGATAGAATATGAGGGACTTCTATTGATTTTACTAAGACGCATTGAAGACTAAGATTGCATAGAAATCCATGTCTTAATGGGTGAAGAGCAAACAAGAAGGCCAAGATAAGAACCTATTGTAAACAGAAGAATCATAACTAAAGCTGACTTATAAAAATAAATAAGCGTTCACAATAATTCATAATAATATGAGACTATCAAAGTTAGAATAGTAGAAACTTTAGAATAGAATAAAAATAGGGTGGAAGAAAGAATAAAAGTCCTCAGAAGAAAATGATCTGAAGTCATGATCTGTACCTGGAAGTAAGATGGAACATTATGGTTTGTTCCATGTGCACAGTTCCATAATAATAAATTAAGAACAAATTAAGTTAAGAAAACTGAGAAGACAAAACAAAGGCATATCTGCTGTGATGATTGTGAGGCATAAGAAAAAACAGTTCTGTGAAACTGCACTAATGTTCTCATAAGAAAGCAATCCTATACTACTGAGAAAACTAGCCCTGAGGTGAATATTCACCAGAAAAAAAGATGGAAAGTTGAAAAGTTAGCAGAAAAAAATATAGCTGTGCTTGTTCTATGGTTCACAGAATACAGGGAGAAAAAGTTGGGCTGTAGTTCAAAGAGAGATGGACAAGAAAGTCCAATTCCAATGGACTATTCTAAAACTCTGCCATGGTGCAAATGGAAATGTTATAAACAATTATGTAAAAAGAGAAATTAAAACTTTTTTTTGTTTATATAATATTCTTTGAGGGAAAAGCAGAGAGCACAAATAGTACATGAACTAGAACTCAAATTGAAAGTTTTGTTCTGAAAATTAAGTAAAAAAATTAAGATGGGTAGGGAGATTATAAATATAAATACAGTGTCTCTGAAACATTGATTAGGCAAGCAGGGCTGGTTAGAGAGATCAAAGTTAGGTAGAGTAGTTGGTCTCTGTTAAATTGTGCTCATAAAAACTTAATGTAGCCTTTATAGAAATGAACAAAGGAAGTGACAACTAAAATCCAGAGATCAGAAGTACAGAATACTTATATAAGGATCATTACTCCACCTAAGAATTGTATTCTGTCACCACAAAGAGTGGAGGAATTGGAATTGCCTCTGCAGCTATTTTCCAACTTGCAATAGTGGTGAACTTTCATTGGCCAGCCAACTGCCAGTTCTGTGAGCTACCTCTTCATTATGTTGCATACTCTTATCTGTTGAAAGTTCTCTCTCTCTCTTTCCCTCCCTCCCTCCCTCTCTCTATGTACATACACACATACACACACTCAGAGCTACATACCCCTACATCTTTTTTTATGTCTTATTGCATTTGCTTATCTAAAGAATCATTTGCTATTCCTTACTTATTTCTATAACTTTCAACTTCTGTATTGTTTTTGTGTTTAACATTGATATTTTGCTACCATATGCTGGCACAGGTGCTGTATCCTCATTAAACAGTTTCCTATTTAAGCAGGTTGGTATTTTGCTTTTGAGTACACCATGAAAATGTCCAAATATTCTCCAATGTAGCCAAACTCAAATTTCCTCTTATATTCCTCCTACATCTTTCTTCATGGCAATATTTTGACAGATATAGAAACTGTTGTTGATCTTCTCCAATTCATGTTTTTCTATAATTCATCTTTGTTAGTTTTCAGCATTGTTGAACAGAAGAATATCATTCACAAAATATAGGTGTAGTTAATTAAGGTTTTCACCAAATAGATCACAACTTTAAATAAGACTAGCATCATTCTTTTTATCAACAGCAAACTCATATTAAATCTTTTTGTCAATTCATATTAATAAGATTAAGAATATGTCTTCCTTAAGGATGTGAAAATCAATATCACTCCATACTAGTAGTTGGTATCATATACAGGTCTTGGAAGCATATTTCTTCACTACTATATATGTTTTTTGGTATTCAGTTTATATAATGATATACACTTCATATAAGCATATATCCTATATGATTTTATGCCATGCAACATTCCCTATATATTTAGTAAGAAACTGGAGCACCACTTGAACACTATCAGCAGTGACAAAATCTCCATCACTTAATTGTAAAAGGCAGGTTTATCTAGAACAGCTTGCAACATGTGACAATATCTTTCCCACCATCAAACTACATCTATCTTTCCTAGATCCTTGGGAAGGACTCAATAGGTGGATTAAAAATGCCAAATCCAATTTAACATCTGTCTGACTCTGCAACCACTCATAATAATAATATTTTTTTATGGCCACCAAAATCACATGAAGTGATTCTGGGGAATGTACAACAATTAAATAAAACAATACATATATAAAAATAATTGTTATATCCTGAAAGATTTAATGAAAGATTAATGAAAGATTTTGGTAAAAATATCATTGATCTTGAAAGTGTAACTTAAAATATTCCTATACAGTTTGAAATCTGGATTGTTCAGGAGAAGAAGGATTTAGAGCTTCACAAACTAAGGTGTTTAATGGGGAATTAAGAAGAGGAGGGGAGACTGATGGCATTTGGTGACTGTGACTAAAAAAAAACCTCACCTACAAAGCAGATGTCATGAACTTGCAACAGTTCCAGTATTAGCAAGCACAATAGTATACCCATTGATAAGGCAGCCCTACATCTTTTTCCTTGACCTTCCATACATATTATGTGAATGTGTTTTCTTGTTCTCACAACCTCTCACATAATAACACATAGTCTAACATTAAAATGAAGCAATTTAATATTTATTGTAAATGGAAAATAAAGGGTGTTCTTAGACCAAGGTCAGGAATAACAGCTGAATATCTAACCAGTCACCTATACCCTTTTCATGCTTTTAAGTATATCGAAAACTATGGTTTCTAAGATTTTGCATTTAGTTTGCAGGCAGGTCCTGACATCCAAATAAAATAAGCCATAGGATGAATTTGAAAAAAAAACTATTATATCTTGATGAATAGTAGTAGTTCTTCAACATTTGCTACTTCAACATTTTTCTACTTTGAGTTATCTATCCTTGCTGTGGAATGCTTCAGAGCAAGGGATCCTTTTAACACTGATTTTCTTTGGAAAATTTATAAAATGAAAGAAGTCTTTCAGCTGAGGTTACCTTTTAAATGGTTGCTGCAGTAAAGATAAATATGCACCTTACTCTTTCCTCACCCAATACCTTTGCTTTCTAAAGTACTTAATGTTTTTTTTTCCTTCTCTTTTTCTCTCTCTCTCTCTCCCTCCCTCTCCCTCCCTCTCTCTCACTCTCTCCACCAATTTAGTCTTTCATTGATACCAGATAAGGCAAATTTTTCTGTTCCGCCACCACAGATATTGTAAGTGATATATGGTGTTAGGTTTATATTTGACATTAAATATCCCTTTAAATAGAATATGTTGTAATAATACTTTGTAACACTTCTAAGCAGTTTTTAGTGATATCAGGCACTCCCTGGCTCGAAGCAATCCAGCAACACTGCATTTTTAATCAAATATAACTCTGAAGCCATGGCCACAAAATTGCAACCAAAATGTTTGGGTTCTGTTATGTATCTAAGGAAACAAATCTCAACTACTATAATTATCTTACTAACTTGTTTGTAACAATAGGTCCTTCATCATGAGTTTTGAAAGCAAAAAAGCTGTTGAACAGCACATCTATATAATTATTTGTTGGCTTTAAAAGTAGGAACATCATAAAAGACAATCTGTGGAATTAAAAAACAACTCTTATAATTTATTGTTAACACTTAGGATAGAGGTCATTCAGTTTTCATGAGATGAACCATTACTGTCATTTCCAAAACTATCTTCTGAACAAGAAAAGCATGTGGATTAGTTTCACAATGATTCAATAGGGTAAACCTCAAAAGGAGAAAATGTATGGTGCATGAAAGCAGTCGTACATGCTAGCACTCAATCATGGAAAAGGGAGAAGGCCTAGTATCATAGGGCTGATGGACTGTATTAGTGATCTCGTATCTGGTGAGAACCAGACCCCCAAGAAGATGTCTACCACATTTTTAATGGAGAATGAGTCTTCAAAATAGGAAAACATTATTGAGGCCAATGAAAAGCAAGAAAAATGTTTCCAGCAGATGAAAAAAAATGTTGTTGCTGAGAATCACTTTGCCATCAGATTAGCCATCTTGTAACATTTTAATGAAGTTCATAGGAAATCCTGCTGCATCTGTGATGGAATGTAGTCTGGAACCACAGGAAAGGAGGGGCTCTTTCCCAGAGGACAAAGAGATAGCGGACTTGGGGATATCTGGTAAGCAGAAAGAGGGCAAAGGCAAACCCCTCCCCAGAAATTCACAGAGTATATTTAATAATTATCCAGATAATTGCTTTAGTCTGGCAAGATTCTGTCTATAGGTGAACAACAATAAAGAATTTATCAGAAATAACTCCACATGCCATTCTTGTTCCTTGGGTCTAACAGCATCTCTGTTGATGAAATTTTAAGGGAAATGAAGGTACATCTCTATTAATACTTTAATACCACAAATTTAGATGGAAATTAGTCCTCCTGTGGTGAAGTAATGAAATAAAAATCTTCTCTCATATATATTGTACCCAACTTTGTTCTGTGTTGATAGAAATTTGCTTTTTATAGAATCACCATTACTATGAAAAAGCGAAGTAATTTAAAAGCTAATTTGTTTACAACATCTTTGATTTACTTTTTAGATCTTATTTGATTTGATTTTTTTTCCTCCATAGGTTCTCAAAAACAGATGCACATAATCATACTAAAAAGTCAGAAGAGAAAAAATGTTAAATAAGAGTGTTTATAAGACCTGCATTTTTCTGACATCATGCTATTTAATACTAAGAATATGTTTGTACTTATAATCACAAATTCTAAATATTTGAGTTTGCCCAGAAAAATATTATATCATCTCTCTGTGTGTGTGTGTCTCTGTGTCTTTCTGTCTCTGTCTCACTGTCTCTCTGTGTTTCTCTGTCTCTCTCTCTCATCTATCTCTCATCTATCTATCTATCTATCTATCTATCTATCTATCTATCTATCTATCTATCTATCTATCTATCTATCTA
>JANHJO010003813.1:528942-545038 GCA_032468235.1 Pseudoxyrhopus heterurus | reverse complement strand
TTTTCATATGAACATACTGCAGTTCTGTAGGGTAGCTATGTGAACCCAGGAAAAGAAATTGCTCCCATAAGGAGTTGCTGGTAAGTAGCCATTTTGTTCTCCCATGCTCCTTTTCCCCTTTGAGCCCAAAGCATAGCACAAGCCGGATTAGTGATAGCAGTTCACCAACTTCAAACATTGGTGTGATAGAAAAGCAAACTTTTATGTTATAAATTTATATAGAGTTGGAATTATATGGGCCGATCGTAAATGGCCCACAGTAAAACTCTTGACATGCCACATTTTGAATCAGGTGGTTTTTGATCCATCTTTAAAAAAAAACACCATTAATCAAGTTCAGTTACAGTTTATTAGAAAAGATGTTTAGCAATCTGCTTTTTTTCTTTTCAGTCTTGGGAACCGCAGCATATCTGACAATCATATTTTACTAGCTTGATATAAAAGTGCATGCATTGAATGAAATCCGTGGAATTGATCTAAAAGTATGTTTTTGTATTGCTGAAGCAGTTTTTTTTTTTAAAAGAGATGTTTTTATATTTTCAGCCTCCTGCCGAAATTGGCGGAAATATTCAAAATGTTTTTAAAAAATGCAAATATGGGATGAAGGGATATCTACTCTGGGTCTATTTTTGAGTTGCAGGCATAAGAATTATTATGCCAGTCTATTTTGCGGCTAAGGGCATAAGAATGATAAATATATTGTTTACAGAGTTGAAGTTAATATGAAAAAAGTATGGCATTGTTGCAGAGTTACAAGTCTGAGAGCTTTACTGTTGATTGATGATTTTTCTCTTGGTTTTATACTGTACTGAGAAAAATTGCTAAACTTTATTGACAAGTAAATGGAAAGATTTTAATCTTGATTTAAACGGACATCTTCAGTTCTCTTTCAAATGATAAAACGATTTCTAAAACAACTCAAATATACTTGATTGATAAAGACATATTACTGAATCTAGTAGTTGACTTTCATGTTAGTAACATTTTTTTTTCCTAAATGAAAGTTTTAATCACCATCTAGTATAATCTTTTATGCAGGATATACGAAAATAGAAAAGCAGATAAGAATGCTTAATTTCAATAATTTTCATCTTTCCATGACTTTTGTAATTAGGAAAAAAAAGGCTTTCTGTTATAGCAAAAGTAATTATTTTTAGTAATATTTTTGAGAACGAAATAAAAAAGCCTACACTTTATAAATGCTGCATGTATTTTTTAAATAAATCCTGCACATTGGAGGCTAGGGGGCACTGTCTACATAACTAAAGCTAATTTCATTTTCTTTTATGTATTAGTTTATCATCAGACCTTTGCAATCTAACAAATGAATGTTTCTGTTTTGCTATGCAAAATGCGGTATACATTCCTACAAAGAACTCAATTAAAAGCTGTTTTTATCTAAGCCAGTGTATTCCTCTCAGGGATCTATCATTGCTTAAGATCATAATCACGAAATCATTAATGGAACTCGTACTAATATCCCATAGCAAATGCAAGCTTCACCTTCATTACAATCAAATACGTTACTCTTCATGCATGTTAGTGAAAGAAGTTCAGAACACTTCAGTGAATCATAGAAAAGCATTTCATTCTGGAGAAAGTCCATAACTACTTTCCTTCTTTAAAAAAAAAATAGAAGTTTTCCAATTAACCATCACAGTCCTATTGTTCATAATCTCCCGATTACGATAAACCTGACTTTCTATTTAGCAGCTGCTTCCAGTGCTTTACTCCTTTTTCGGGCTTTTTCCACATAAATCATTTGGACATTTCTTCCCTGTTTTTGGATGTTCATATTAACATCTGAGAAAATAGGAGCTGCACAGAATGCTTGCCAGCGTGGTGGTCAAATTGTGATGCAGTCATTGAAATGAAAATAAGGAAAACGTTTTCTTATTTCTTCTTAGGAGAAATGACACAAATTTAACAATCTGCAAAATTATATGTGACAGTCTATATGTTTTCTGGCTAAATTTACCCTTGGATGCTTTGTTGTTTGGTTGCAATAGACTAATACCTATCGTATCTTCTGATTAAAAAGATTTATTTACCCGTTATCTCCTTAACGATCTGCATTTTATTCTAAATAACCATAAGAAAATTCCTTACTTGCCAACATTTGGCAATAAAGATTAGTTCCTGATGTTGTAATGCTCTTTAAATATTTTTGATTTTAATATAAAAGATTATATTTTTTTAAAAAAAGTGTTACTATATTGTACAATTTTTGATGCTTTCAACATCCAGCTTTTAACAGAACATTTTCATATTTAGATGATAAGGTTGAAATATAATCTCTGCAATCTGGGAGATTAAATAGTTAATTAAAATCTCAGAGAAAAATATGTTGATTCATTTTGAGGCTAATTCTTGTCTTGTATATTCTTAATTTTTGCTTCATTCTATTTGTTTTCTCAATTAATATTTCCACTTCCAGTTTATTTTTTTCCTTTTTTAAAAAAGGTTGGAATCACTGCTGTAAGTTTCAACTCAAATAACTATTTCCTGTGTGTGTGTGTGTGTGTGTGTGTGTACTGACTAGAGCAAGGAACAGTATAACATACATTGCAATAATTTCTCTTGAAATTTGAAAATATGTGATTGATCTTGAACAAGATCATTCAAAATGAACAAAATATCTATTTTAAGATGGCACTATGTGAACCAGGGATAGTGTGTTGCTAAGATGGGTATGCAAACTTCCAACCTTATTTGCTGGCATAAGTTTAGTTTAGTTGAACCTTCACTGATTCTTCTTTAGTTGTTTGCCCTATTGTATAGATATTCCATCATTTGCTGCCATTTTCTGGCTTGTCAGTGTCCAAAGTGCTGATCCAACTTTATTTTTTAGTGTGACAAATTTTTTGTAAATAGCTGTCTTCTAAGATATCTTGTATGTTGACATCTCTAGTGTACAGAATCATAATACCTTTTCTATTTTTACTTGATCATCTTAAATTTGAAAGAAATGGAAATTAAACGGAAAAGGTACTATAAATAGTATAAATAAACTATTTAGTTTTTGTTTTCCTTTAAGATCATTTGAGATTACAGTGGTCTTCACTCATTTCTCCCAGAGTGAGACATAACAGGATTTCGGACATATAATCTCCAAATTGTAGCCTTCTTGTGCTCCAGACTTACTTATTTTGTATGTGTATTTTATGTGTATGTATATGTGTGCCTTTCTAAATGTTAATTTGATCAGGTAGAATAAGGCCAGTGCATGCCTAGTAAAGCAAGGATTTATTTGGGATATATTTTCTCTCCATCTCTCTCTTTTTCCAGCCAGTTCCAATTCAATATCCAAATCCCTGTTGCATTTGAGAAACAGTATATCTGGATGTATATAGTGGAGCAATCGGAGAACTCTGCTATTTGACACTCTCTAAATTTTTAGCAGGAGTCTGCTAACAGTACAATAATTTGTTTGCGCTTTTAATTCTTTTCCTCCTTCCCTGTTCTCTTCTCTTTTCTAATAATGTGACTTTGCCTACCAGTTGCTGCGTAAATAGTAAGATAAATGGCCCTGTGTAGTTTGTAAAATTTATTTCTCTATTACCCTCTTCAGGACTTTTTTCCTCCATTTCTCCATGTTCCTAGAATTGCCACCTGCCAATTTGACTACAGTAAATTGTCCATGAAAGACTGCTTCTGTCCCATTTCAGATTGTCCCAGTAAGACTGAGACACCAATACCATTTAACCCATCAGCACACTTCCCACTGTAGACAAGTGCTGCTATTTGTATTCCTGAAAGAAATTGCATGAACTTCAATTTTTACATAGATAATTTATGGGTGTTTGTCAATAGCTTCAGCTGAAAAGAGTGCCATTGTTATATATGTGAAAATTGTCTTTAATTCACTTAACAGGCATTCATAATGTTGTTTAAAATATTCTAAAGTGGATAAATATTAGGTAAGGGTCCCAATTTGGTGTCATGTTCCTGTACTTACCTGATAGAAACAATTTCTTTTTCATAAATGTTACTTTAGTGGTATAGAATAAAGTAGCTGTTAGGTGTGAAGGCAAACATTAACTTATTCTTATATGAATGAGCTGTGGGATGTTTTGCTCCTTCCTCTGTTGTGATTCATTTCCTAGTTTGTAGGAAAGTAATTATCAATTTTGACAGGCAAGATCAGCTAATAACATGGAAGAAGTAAAAAAAAAATCAGTGCACAAGGGGAAAAATACAAGCAGGAGAAGTTAAATGCAGAATTGTTCATGTAATAACAAACCAACATTGTAATCAATTCTTTTTGTAGTTCTTCCTATAGTCAGTCACTCCTCTACAGTCTTTTTTACATCAACATCGGTTGCAACTTGCCTATTACAAAGGTTTGGATTTTTTAAATTTTTAATTACATGATTAATGTGCAACTGTGTGTGAAGTAACGGATTTGTGATCATCTTTAAGATTACAACCTTTCTAACAGTTGAAAGACAAAAGTCAACTCTGAAACTTGAAGGAAAATTTGGTAATGTCTTAAGATGTGAATTGATTCTGTTCTCTATTTTTGATAGAAATTCTCGGGTGAGTGCTTAGAATGTATTGTAATTGTTGTGAATTTTACACAGACCTTTCCAAACAAAACAACCTGGTTTTTTTTTTTGTAAAATGAATACATGGTTAAGTTGTCATAATTGATACTTTTGGTTATGTTGCTTTTCCTATTTGAGCCTTCTCATCATTTAAAATAATTAAGGACACTTTTCTCTTTTCCATAAATAGTATTTATATTGCTCGTCTTTAATCTTTGAGGATGGTATAGTTCTGTTTCCCCTGCAAATATCAATAGATACTAAAATTCAATCCTTTGTGTAATTATTTTGAACATAAGGGACAAGTCCCAGATGATTCAAAAGTAGTTACGTAGTTGAAGATTTGTTTACCTATTGTTTCCTACAGAATAATTGATAATAAATGGCTTCTCTTAAGGTCCAAGACCTAGTGTGTAAGCACATGGTTATATTTTCTTTTTAATTTACTAAATGTGATTCAATTTTTATATAATGGAATTGCATATTTAATAGAATAACATAGCTGGAAGGGAACTTGGAGGTCTTCTAATCCAACCCTCTTCTCAAGCACCATTTCAGTCAAATGGCTGAATGTCCAGTCTCTTTTTAATGTCCAGTCTCTTCCAGTGATGAAGCACCCACAACTTCTGAAGTCTGGTTGATTATTCTCACTGACAAGCAATTTCTCCTTTAGTTCTAGGTTGCTTCTCTCCTTGATTAGTTTTCATCCATGGCTTCTTGTCCTGCCTTCAGGTGCTTTAGAAAATAGATTGACACCCTCTTCTTTATGGCAGCTTCTCAAATATTGGAACACTGCTATCATGTCGCCTCTAGTCCTTTTCACTAGACTAGACATACCCAATTTCTGCAACCGTTCTTCATATATTTTAGCCTGCAGCCCCTTAATCATCTTCGTTGCTCTTTGTTGTGGTGTTTTTGTATATTCTTCTATGCAGATTACTGTACTATCTTTGGGCTAGTAGTTATCACTGTCTTAGTTGTATAGCTGATTATGATTAAATGCTAATTAAATGGAGGAAGGACGGGCTGCAAGTAACATAGGCAATCTCAACTAACCATGGGAAAATTCCTCATGTCTTTACAATTAAGTATTTTTAAAAAGTAATAATAGGTGTTCCCCTTTCAGAAATCAAAGAGAAGTCAAAATTTGACTACATTTTGCAGGTGAGCTCATAAAGGGGCACTAGATGACTTCTCTCTCTGAACCTTTCTAGTAGGTTCTCATTGTTCTAATCACATTTATAATCTAATTTCATTGTTCTAATCACAATTTCTTTGATAGGTGGATTGGAGTATAAGACACCTTCATTGTTCTTGCTTATTAACCAACTAAAAACACTTTTTCCACTTAGCACACTCCAAATCCCTACGGATGTTCAGGAGGAGATTTTTCTCTTTTCTTCCTCTGAAACTTCTATTGATAACCAGGATGCTGAAAGATAAGTTTGTCACTTAATCTGGTCCTGCAAAGCACATTTACTATAAGAAGAAGAAATTAACTTTTAGCTGATGGCAAAGTTGTCCCATTCATTCTCAGGAGACAGATTATCATCTCATCATCACAGTATCTGTGATAGAAAACAAGAGAAAAGGGCAGAGTTGCACAAAACTTCCCCAGATTCATTAAAGAAGAACATAGATTAATCAGAGTACCTAAAAATAACCATAAATATACAACAATATGTTGCTTGTGTGTTTAATATTTGTTTCTAATGTGTCTTGGATGTTCCTTAGGGATGCATTAAAACATGTTCCCTTCTCTTCCAGTGAAAGAAATAGCAAGCATCAGAACTTTAATTTGTAGTTTGATTTGATTTTTGCAATGAAGGAAAATTACAGCTCCAGCTTTATGGGCTATTACATCAAGTCAGTATATCTTCAGATTATTTTTCATACTTAATATGCATGCTATAGAAAAATAGTTTATGTAATTAAAAAATTAAGATGGGCAGATTCAAGCATCCTTTTATTTTCATTTCTGCCTGTGATGCTAGGTTGCATTAACAGAGGGATAGAATCAAGATCACAAAGTATTATGAAGAAGTATTAGTACTGCTTTATAAAGCTTTAGTAAGACCACACTTAGAATACTGCATGCAGGTTTGATGGCCATATTATAAAAAAGGTGTTGAGACTCTGGAAAGATTGCAGAAAACAGAGATGATCTGGAGGCTGGAGTGGCCAGGCAATGGTTGAAAATTAACCAAGGAGAGAAGCAACCCAGAACTAAGTAGAAATTTCCTGACAGTAAAAATAATTAACCAATGGAAGGGGTTGCCTTCAGAAGTTGTGGGTGCTCCATCACTGGAGGCTTTTAAGAAGAGATTGGTCAGCCATTTGTATGAAGTGGTATATTCTGTTATTCAGTCATTGAATCTCTGCTTGATTTAACAGGATTATAGTAAAGAATAAAATGGGAAGCTTACATGCTACCATGACTTCTTGTAGAAAAAGTAGAGCCGTAATAAAATCCAGATATGCTGCTAAAGTATTTGTATACATCAGAAAGTAAGAGTGAACCTAAATTGCTAAAATTCTACTTAAATGGGAATCTATCAACGATTCAAACATCTTCCATTTTGGAAGGACATGTTTGGAACGTTAACCAGTCTGACCTACATCTACATATCTCCAATTCCCCAGGCAGGAGTGAAAATACCTACTATTTGAAGTTGAACTATTAGAACTTTATTTTGTTTGTTTGTGAAAACGATCTGTTAACTTTCTTTTCATCAGCTCAAAAAAGCATTGAAAGCAAAAATGAATGGATGGATGGATAAATAAATAAATAATAAACAACAAACAAACAAACAAAACTACTTTGGGAAATTAGAAAGAAAGAAAGAAAACCCTGCAAAATTATACCTATTGTGTCTTTGACTTGTAGCACCAAATTCCTTTGATCAATTCTGCCTAGAGTCTAATGAAAATTAATAAAACTTTCAGACAAGGATGCATGTTTGACAAGAACATAGTAATTACTTAGGCAAAATATGAGACTTGATGTTAGATGTGCATTTGTATTTCACTATTTTTTTTCTGATACTTTAAGTCTGTAATATTGCTGATCTGATGATAGTTTACTTAGACATGTATAGTGATCTTTAAAATAACAAATCAAAGGTTAACATTTCTTTTGATCTTTTAAATAAGGAAAAAAAATCATGATTGATGCTTCAATTCTGAAATACTTCAGTGACAAGGCTCAGTAAAGCTAAAATTCTAGATCAATTCAATAGATGTTCATAAGGAACCAATTACTTCAGTATTTTTCACTATTTCCCCACACTCTAAAATAATAGTTTTCACTAAGTTTTAGCAGTTCTGAAATGCAGTCAGTATCAAAGATATTTAGGTCTTCTAACACAAACAAAATAATCTTATTCTTAAAATTAGATATGAATTCTACTTAAAATATTCAATAACCTGAATTAGTTCAATTAGGTTCTCAGGTTAATTCCATTTTTTTTTGGGGGGGGGGGCAATTTCAAAACAAAATTGTGATTCCAGTTTACTGATTTAAGAAATGCATAATAATTCCAGCAATGAAAGATCTGTCTAAGTCAATTGCAGGGCCATGACTTACAGCCAAATGTTGACTGTGCAATTCACTTTGAAGTTATAAGATAACTATACTTTTGTAGATGTTAGCTACTCCCAAGAACCTGCCAATCAAACCAAATTGTGCAATTACTATATGATCCATAGAAATGGCACTATGACAAAACGAAAATAACTTATTTTGGCAATTATCATTTATAATCCTCTTGCTGCTGGTGGATTCTTGTCAATGTCAACAGATACAGAGCAGCCAAGTCAAGACATTTTGAGACAGCAAAGAAAACTGTAGGCTTTATGTAAAGATTAATAGATACTGAATACAACTGCACATATTTTCAAAGGGAAAAGGAAAATACAAGGCATATGGCTGTTTCATACTTTAATGTGAATATATTTTTTGTATTTTCTGAATTTCCATGTGAACTAAAAATCAGTATTATATGATAACAGCACTTAATTTTATGATTTGGTTCCCAAAAAATTTAAAATATTCAATAGTGCTTACATCTATCATTCCTTCTCACTTGTTCCTTTTTCTTTGTATTTAAAGATTACTACTTGTATTCACATGGCATTTAAAGACTATATTATTCTGGACATTGATCCCTGCTTTTCCCTAAGCATGCAAATTAAAAAGAAATGATCAGATTTTGACAAATTTATTTTTAAAAAAATCTATGTTCCATGAGACAGAAGCTACTTAAACTAGAGACATTTATGTTTTCAAAAGCTCCATTTGTTAGCTTTATATATTGTGCTTCAGTGATTCAGCCAGGGTTCACTGGGAGCTGGGCAGGAGGACCTCCCAATGAATTTGGTAACCCTCCAACTCAAATCCCACTCCTCTCACTGCATAGACTCCCCATAAAGTCTATCAAAATAACTGTCTTAAGGAAAAATGAAAATGACTGGAACTCTCCCAGAAGCAAGGACTTCAAGATGGTGGGAATTTAGACTGCTTCACAGAGTCTTATAAAAATAAGATGGTTCCGTCTTTCAGCAGACTTTCACACATCTCAGTAAGCCATGTATTTTATTTAATCGTTATTTCAGCATTTACAAATAATGATTGGTGACACAAGGCAGATTTTGAACAAGAAAGCTGAAGATGAACATTTTGATGAAAAATTCCAAATCTTGAAAAGGCTCCCATTGAGAATAAGTCTAAAATATAAAAAAGCATTGAACAAGTTACTAGTTGGTTTCTGTGAATTATTTCAGCTATTTAACAACAGTCTATTGGCAGGGCCAATAAATCAGCAAAACTATTTGAAATGTATTAAATAAACAGATCAGTTAATTAAAGTAAATTATATTAATAAATTAAATTAAACGACATACCCATCCTTAGAAGTTTTTTGTATGGAATAGTACTTGCCCTCATGTTAAACTAAAACTGTATTAAATAAACCATTTCACTTTGCTTTTAGTGATATACCTAAACCTGATCTTTTGGCTGCTGTATATGTGTGTGGACATGCATATGGATAAATGAGAAACCACTTTACAGTGCACAAAATTATGTACAATATAACACTTTCCTAAACAGTGTGTTTTAGAAATAACAGACATATCTGATAACAGCACACTAAGGTTTCTGCATTTTAAACTAGATGTGTTTTGCCTACAAATGCATAAGTTATGTGTTGTCAGAGCATTCCTTTTGGCAGAAAGGGAGAGAAAGCATCTTGTGCCAAATGAAACTGGGTAAGAATGTGAACCCTTATCACTTCTGATAAACATCTAGTTTGATGAAACCCCAAGTCCCTTCCCAAACAGCAAAGACCCTCATATGGGTTTGAGAGAAAGAACACATTTCAGCATTCCAGCTCTGGTTCCCTAGGCAACATACATAATAACAGTTCCATAAAACTCTGGGTTCCTGTTTGTCTAACCCTCCAGGGCATTGATGGATTGAAAGCTTCCTAAAGAAATATTTCAGACAGGCAGCTATATAGTTAAAACTCAGGAATTTGTATTTTTATATTTTTACAGTTTTTGGTTTTTATAAATTGATTTCAGGAAGCATAACATTTTGGCAGATTAAAACAAAATTTTACATTATTTCATTTGGAAGTTATGTCAAACATACATCTCCCCAAGTTACTGCTTTCTGGTGATATGAAATTCCAGACAGCAATTTCTTCCTGATTTTCTTTTGACCAGTAAAGCACCCAATCTAGCATTTGTTTTTTATATATAGTAATTTTATTAAAGATTATTAATTGTAATAGTAATAGGTAATGCAAACTAAAAAATAGAAGAATAAAAAGAAAGAGTAAAAGATACAGAACAGAAAGGAAAAAAGAAAAAAAGAAAGAGAAAAAGTATGAATATAGCAAAGAAAAAGAAAATAAATACATAAAAAAGACTTCCTACTTTCATCACAACAAATATAAACAATTTTAGTAACTTATCGCATCCTCTTAAAATATAACAAATGGCATCTTCTTTTTATCTATAAAGAAATCCATAAAGTATCATCATTTCAGTTCTAGTACATATCAGCAAAAGTCCATTAAAGGGTTACCAGAAATAATAACATATTTATTTTAACCTTTAACCAAATTTATATTCCTTTCTTTTACAATTAACAATCTTAATCTTTAGTCCCTTCAAATAATGTCATTGAATTTTATTTCTTTTCACTTTTTCTTTGCTTCTTGTCATGAGATTTTTTCAAAACTTTAACAGACTGTTTTGTAAATCCAATGTAGGAAAATTATCCATGTCACTTTTATAATTTATTGTTTCATAATTTATAATACATATCTTTTAATTTTTAAGTTGTAAAAATTCTTTTGAGTGCATTGTTCAAAAATATCCTTCAATATGTCCAATGTTAAAATACGTTAGAATTTGTACTTAAAACATTTTTTTTGCTAAGGATTAAAGGATCTACCCATTACTGTGAAATTTATTAATCCAAACATTTCTAACAGCTGAAAAGCAGTTAATGAGCAGTTCCTTAAAGTTGTTAGAAAAGGACATATCCAAAGTTAGTCATTTTCAAGGGACTGATCATGGTTTGAGCAAGATAGCTATTCTATTGCCAACTATTCCCTAGTCTCCCAGAGTTCTAAATCCACCTCATGAGGAACAGTTGTCTGGAGCATTTATGAGTGATCTCAAGTGCTCTCCTTATCTAGATAGGAATTATCAAACAACTGATCTTTTTGTTGACTTTTCATTCCACCACAGTTATCAGTTCTGCTTTTCATAGAGCAATCTTCAATCCTTCGTTTTTTCCTCTGGAAGCCCGGCCTAATATTTCGGATGGAAGAATATATTAATTTTAGTGTATCATGTGTTCCCAATTTTAAATTTGACACATCAATTTAATTTTGTTGGTATGGTATAAATAACTTCATTGAGCTCTGTTAAATTCATTGACTTAAATGAATTTAACAAAATGATACCAATAGCAGTGATTTACCCCCTATATGTCTCTTCTATGTTTTTGAGTAACTATAAAAGGAGGTGGAGTAGTTTTTGTATATGTAAGAAAGATAGAAGTTTGGGAGATTATGAAACAGGAAGTTGTGAATGGAGTAAATAGATCTTCTGACTCAGGAGCATAAAATAAGAGATGCAA
Organism: Pseudoxyrhopus heterurus; assembly: GCA_032468235.1. NCBI lineage: Eukaryota > Metazoa > Chordata > Lepidosauria > Squamata > Pseudoxyrhopus > Pseudoxyrhopus heterurus. The sequence continues at coordinate 533,335 of JANHJO010003813.1, read as the reverse complement.
ATATTTCTGGAATCCCTGTCCTAACTTGTCCTGTGAAAATGTCCTGTGAAAATATATGTGCTTTTCTGTCTGTACAATTTGGATATGCATGATGCTTAACATAATGCTTGCACTTGGTCACAGGATTTAGTGATCTTAACATAAGCTCAGTATGATAGCTATCGTCTGCTTGGTTATAGACAATGAGCTACAGTCCACATACTTGATGTAAGGTCACAGGTACTAAAATAGCCAACTGTAAAAGAATTACTGGCTGCCATTAATCCCTACACTTCCCTAGAAAGCATAAAATGGAGGGACTATCCAAATTTGTATTCTTAGTTTACTATGTCCTACTTCCAAGTCTACTATTCCAGCAAAAACGATCAAATTCAATGAATCATTAGTCATTCCACTTTAGTAGCCCTTATACACCTGCCATTCTGACTATTTCTCCTATCATCTTCCATCTCTAAATGTGCCACATTTGCTTATTCCTATGTTTCAGTGTATAAAAGCAACTTCAGTATTTTTATCAATGAAGCTGAAATTTAAACATTTGGAAGACCAAGTTCTTTCTGACTTTTTAAATCTCCAAGCTTCCTCTGCTAAGACATCATTTTTCATTCATCTTCATTATTGCTTCCTTAAAACTTCCAAAATTAGTAACCTGGTTTTCTTCATACAATCTAATTTATGTGATCTGCTTGATTCAATTTGAGCAACTCATCTTGATCTGTCTTACTTTATTTATATCTACCCAGTATGATCTATCTTTTCCTATCTGTCTGTCTGTCTGTCTGTCTGTCTGTCTGTCTGTCTGTCTGTCTGTCTGTCTATCTATCTATCTATCTATCTATCTATCTATCTATCTATCTATCTATCTATCTATCTATCATCTATCACAGTGTTGTTATGCTGCAAATTCTGAAGACCTCTACACAATATATAATAAAACATCCTACTAAAATAACAGTCCTTATATGAGTTAGGGTTAGGGTTAGGGTTAAGCACTCAAATTTTGATCAGATGACATGGGGATGGGTTAGGGGTTAAGGTTAGGGTTTCAGTCATTGTAACTTTGAAAAGTTATTAAACAAATAGTTGTAAGTCAAGGACTATCTGTATTATCAAGTCCTATTGACTCTTGACTGATCAGATTCTGGTTAAGCCATTCTTCACCTCCACCTCCATTTTCAGTTTATATGCAAGCTCATGCAATGATAAGAGGAAACAATCCTATGCTTCAAAAATGTGAATTTAATGAAAAGACATATTTGTTCATCTACAGATATTGCCAGTTCATTATATCACACATCACATTTTACTTACTAATCACCTATTTGCCACTTGCAAGGAATCCATTTGTAGTTTACTTTTGTTCTTCTTAAATCATTCATGGATTTGAGCCTGTTGTGAGTCCAATCTTGGCTAGGCTTGGGCACTAGGCTGGTCTTGTCAAAGATAAGCACCATATCCTTACTTAGAACTTTACTGTGGGCAAAAAAAAAAGGAGAGAAAAGAGCTATTTCTTAGCTGGCAGCAGCAGATAGAGATCCTGGATCCATGATGGAAGTCCTGCCCAATGTCACATGGACATAGAAAAGGCACAGGGCTCTGATCATGACATTGTACCTATTATCCTGCAAATTTTGATTTTCCTGTAGTTGCTCATGTTTTGCTGACCTTTTCCTTCTCAACCAATAATAGGGTAAAAATGTGCAGCATGGAAGAGTTAGATCTCCCCTTATATGGAACTTTGCAATAGTACATGGAAGCTATAGATAAAAGACAAAGTTCTTTCCCCCCAAAGAATACATAAGACAGGATAAGTGAAAGGGGCGGATCTAATAAGTTCAACACCATTTTTCTCATTGTGCTGTAACAGCCATATTAGCAACCGACACCAATAAGATGTAGGACATTCTTCCATCCCATGCTTTCAAACAATACATTCCCCCTTAAATATTGTACTTAGCCAAGAAATGATTGGCAGCCCTCCCTTCTTATTTCAGCAAGACCTTTTCCTCTACAACTGTAATAGAGAAGCTTCTTTGTATGCATCCACTGAGTTTTCGTGAGTATTCAAATATTATGGTAATTATGCAGCATCCCTGCCAGTATATGGTTGCTAGGGAATTCTTATTCCTCAGCCACTCCTATTCTAAGATTTAATTAGCACTTCTTCACCTGTGCTGGGTAGAGCAGAAGGAACAGGAATGTTCTCTTCAATATGGCTATTTATGAAGAAAAGTATAATGGAATTCTCTGTCAAGTGAGAAGGTTCATGTTAGTCAAATATAAGGGATTTCAGATTCCATAATCCACAACATGCTTGCTGATTTGTTGCTCTGCCTAAACATTCCTAAATGAAAACAATCTTTGTCTTTCAGGATCCACTCTTCGAGAATTAACTGCTGAATTGAATAGGGGATAATTTACAAATTCCACTAAGAGATATCACTGCAGTAAAGCCAGGATATAGGAAGACTGGTTATAATATTTTCTGATATAAAAAATGAATATGGTCATTCCCTTGGCCATTATTCTTTCTGGTCCTATGTCTGGATTCCATAGACATACAGAAAATATATGTAACATGGAAACAGAAACTGCAGATTATTAGTTCAACTAAATCAGATATCCTGCATAAGCAGTAGGGAATTTTTTTTTTTTTTGTATAAATAACTAACTCAGGCTTTGTTTCCACAATCTTACTAACCCATTAAAGACAGGGGATTACACTTGCCTTCCCAGCTGCCTTTTATTTTTGGCTGCTTTCTCGACAGCATATCTGATCTTTTGATTTATCACGTCACCCCCTGATTTAATTGATACTTGCCTTAGACCACATAGCTTATCTCTGACTCAGACAACCACCGTGGCTTAAAAAGGACAGAGGAAAGGATGTGCCAGTCATTTTGAACATCAGAAGGCTGACTAAATTTTTCATTAATGTAGGGAGCATTATATTTTCCAGCCAGTTTAATGGCCTCCCACTTCTCCACACACGTTCACTATTGCCAGTGAAGCCTTTTTATTCATTTTAACAAAAGACTGCGGCTTTGCTTTCATTACTGGTGCTTCTGCAGCTCCATGAACAAATCTTTCCACTTTTTTCTTTTGTTAGCAGCTCTCACAAAAATTTCATAACAGAAATATAAATTAATATTAGGCGTGTTATGTTGTTGTTGTTTTATATTAACATAATGTAGTATTAAATGAAAAGCAATAAGCAAACAATATCCATCGTGCCCTTGTCATGGTCAGATCATTTCCTGCTGAGGATGGGCTTTCGAATACCCACCCCCCACCACAGGGAAGTGGAACCGACTAGGTGATTCCACCCCAGGTGCCTGATGGACCCAGATGGGTTTCAGAGGAAGTTGGGGAAATACCTGATTCCCTCACCTGCAGTTCGGCAGAAGGCTTGGTCACTGCCTGGAACAAGGCATCGACTGAGGCTCTAGACCGAATTGTGCCTTTGCGACCTCTCCCTGGAGGGCTCCTTGCTTTACCGAGGAACTATGGGAGATGAAGCGCCAGAAGAAACGTCTAGAACGACGATGGAGGGCCAGTAAGGCTGAATCTGACCGAGCACTATTAAGAGCCTTTATTAGGGCTTATTTAGTGGTGATAAGAGCGGCAAAATGTTCGCATTTCTCTGCCCTTATTGCATCTACGGATTCGCTCCCGATGCCCTGTTTAGGATGACTCATTCCCTCCTTAACCCGGGAGGGACAGAGGAGCCTTTGTGGGGTAGAACCGAGGAGTTTGTTCAGTTTCTTGCAGATAAAGTCGCTCAGATTCGGATGGGTCTGGGCTCTGATTGGGCAGGTCTTAGTCCGGTTATTTGGGATGAATTTGATCCTGTTCTCCCCGAGGAAGTGGACAGGGCCATGGGAGCGATGAGCACCTCTACCTGTTTACTGGATCTGTGCCCATCCTGGCTGGTTTCGGCCAGCAGGGAGGTGACACGAGGCTTGCTCCAGGCATTGGTCAATGCTTCATTGAGTGAGGGGTCCTTCTCACGGTCCCTGAAAGAGACAGTGGTGAGGCCCCTCCTCAAGAAGCCATCCCTGAACCCAGCTGAACTAAAGAACTTCCTCCCAGTCTCCAAACTCCCCTTTGTAGGGAAGGTTGTTGAGAAGGTGGTGGCACTCCAACTCCTGCAGTCCCTGGACGATGTTAATTATCTGGACCCTTTCCAGTCTGGATTCAGGCCTGGATACATCACAGAAACTGCATTGGTCGCACTGGTAGATGATCTCTGGCGGTTCCGGGATAGGCATCTTTCCTCTATCCTGGTGCTTCTTGACCTCTCAGCGGCTTTCAATACCATCGACCATGGTATCCTTCTGGAGTGGCTTGGGGAGTTGGGAGTGGGAGACACTGTCTTATGGTGGTTCTCCTC
>JANHJO010003813.1:461453-472633 GCA_032468235.1 Pseudoxyrhopus heterurus | reverse complement strand
CAAGACAATACCATGTAAACCAAGAAATGGAAAACCAATACACAATGATTATGTTTTTCTTCAGAAGCATCACCTTGCCATTATTCATCAATTTTCCAATTTGTCCTTTTACCAGAGTTAGTAATGTGCTCAAAATGAAGTCCTGTTGAATTCAGGATTGTAATGAATACAGATTTGGGTTGCGAAATTTCTACCCTTCCTGCTGATTATTTTCTCATATACAGTTTAGCAATTTCCAAAAAGAACAATGGAATTCTGAAAATCCATTTATTGCTAGTAAGATAATGTAAGAATCTCTTCTGTAATTGGCCTGTTTCCTCCTTTTTTGCTGCCCCTTCTATGTTCCAAGATCTATTAGTCATTTCATTATATATGGAGAAAGTGAATTCAGAAAGACTCCATTGCTCTTTTATCTTGTGATGACTTCCCAATTCAAATCTTAATGTCCATGACTTGCAATCAAATGACAAGGGAGACACACCATAGCTACGTGCCTTTTGTTTTCCCCTTGTATAAAGGAGATTTGGCAATATGACAAACACTGAGCAATTTATTATTTAATTTTCACATAGAAGATGTATATGTATTTAATCCCTTGCAATGATTGAAAAACATATTTACTAAATGCTGATGGACCTAAAACATATTAGAACAGCACCATTGAAACATCTGAGAAAATAATCTAACTAATAAGAAGGATGGTTCCTTAAATTCTAGTAGCACTTTGGTCCATCACATGAGCTTCATTATACTATGAAAGAAGAAGGCAGAATGGATAATTAATTCAAATGTATCCATGCAGAGACTTGCAAAAGGTATCCCATTGATTTAACTGTGCAGGGCACATTCTATGGGAGTAGGTGGTCTTGTAAGTAGCTTGGTTTGAAGCCATGTAACGCTTTGTACACCTTTGTGGGCACTTGAAATCAGACTCAGAAAGAAGTTGGCATCCAATTTCAACACAGGAATAATGACGAACAGGAAAAAAAAAAAACCCTGATCATCATCCAAATTTGAACTGTTCCAAAAGCAATCACTATCAGTATTGTTTTCCAGTGCTGAATTTTAAAACCATAGCATTATTGGACTTGGGTAAATAAGCATACATTTCATACATTTAACAGCAGATTACAGCCAAAAGGCTTAACTTGGATCAGGAAGTTACAAAAGCTGAGGACGAATACTTGACATTTGAAAAAAGCAGAAAGCCTCCATAGACGGATTGTCACTATCAAATGTCATTGTCTGAAGCATAAAGTTGAACAGAATTCAGTGCTTCTGAGCATGCACTGTGCTCCAAATCCTGACCAGCTCCAGATCCCACCAAATCCAGATCCCGCTGATCCAGAATTAACAACACAAGCTAAATAACAGGCATATCTTAGCAAGTGTGCAGGGAGGGGAAGGGAAATAATATATCAGTGAGCTTTGGAAGATTTCTTTTTCGTCTCATCCTCCTTTCACTGACCACAAGGCAATGCACAGCCAGCTCTCACTGGCATTCTTACCTCTTACAGCTCTCATGTTGCAGATCTGGATATATTGAGAACAACAGGTGTCAGCTCCAGCACTGAATTAAATCAAGTTAACACTTCGCATTGCCTCCTAGTTTTCATGTTTCTTAACTCAGCTGAACTTTACAAATTAAGGTTTTAATAGTTGACACTATTTCTTAATGTGGACTGGATTTCTGTGTCTCCTTATGCCATGGATTTAATGAAATTGATAACTTTTTTCCATTAGGGTTTTTTTTTTCCTCTTCCTCCTCCTTGGCATCCTTTCACTTAGTGTATGCATCTGTTTTCTTTACAGAAATCTGTATAATACTTGTCTATTCTTTTGGTTTTCATCCTGCCTTTTATCCATGAACTTAAAGCAATGTGCGTAGAATTTTTTCCTCCAGTTTTTCCCGCCAGTAGCAATCGTGTGAAATAAATTGGAGTAAGAGATGAAGCCTCTGGTTACTTCTCTATCATTTTATGAGCTTTCATAGCTGAAGCTGAATTCAAACATGGATCTCTTTGATCTTAAGAAAATGACATAACCACCATGTTGGAGTAATTGTAGAAATTACAGCAATTGTAGAAACTATCCCAAATGTTTCAGTCTTATAAATTTGCTGAAACAAAATTTTCAGGAGAAAGCGAAGCAGACAGACCAAAACAGGCTTTTTGCTTGCATGTTTCCTGTCGAATGAGAATGCTTTTTATTAATTACTTTTATGATAGTTTGAATTTTCCAAAATATTTTCACAGCACCTGTTTTCAAAACAACTCTTTAGAACCTTCCTTTATTTTTAAAGTTCTTTTCAATCCTTTAGGCAACACTGGGAAAATTTCAAATATCTGTATAAATAACTTGATGGTTAACAATTCCCTGACATAAAAACTTTGCAAAATTATCTTATTTTGATTTCTGAGTACACACATAGACCAGTGCATGAGCACTCTGAAGTTAAATGAGAACAGAAACATGCTTTTGCAAAATAAGTGTTTTCTGATACAACAGCATGACATTCATTTATATACAGTTATAATCTGGCACTGATGTCATTGTGTAAGTGAAAACAAAACCTTGTAACTGGAGCACAACATGTCTTAAATGTTTTACTGGTTTGAACCTTCAAAATGGGTTATTATATGACTAAACTCTTGATAACCTGCTATCCATATGCACAGACTACAACTCAGCACCACATCTGTAATCCTCACTGCTCCACCATGTCTGCGGCCTAAGTATGACTGGATCTTATTGTTCTATGCATGAGTAGTTGAGAGAGAATAGCAATTTCCATAAATACAATTTCATTCATATATTCCATTTGCATTCATAATTGTTCTTTGAGGATGTTCTACCTTCTATAAACAATAAGTCCAGAGCTTTTAAGAGGAGTGCAAAGGAAAAACAAGCAGAAAGAAAGTAAATAGGGGGGGAAGGGTATGACATATTTTCTTAAATCTGATCGTTTTAAGTGGTCTATTATCCTCTTTATCTACTTCTACCTTCTCCAGTTTGAAGATTGCTAAATTCAATTTTAATTTGCTCTACTAAAATTACTAAGGAGGGTACTAGTATACTGCCTGCAGTACATGGTCCAGACAATGTCAGGAATTAGGAAAGGACTACAATTTCCCCTGTGTTTTAACCATGCACACCCAGTATGCCTAATTGAAGATAGAATAATGATGGTTTCTTCACAGGTTCATTTTTGCAATTCCTCATGCCCAGCATATGAGGAGAAAAAAGAAATTTCTTTGGTAATGATTTTTTCTTTATATCAGGGCTGTCAAACACACAGTCTGCGGGCCAGATGCATCACACGCTGGCCACGGCCACGCCCAGTTTAGTGAAGGGGAAAAAAGTCATGATATGTCACGTGATGCCGCCGTGATGACACGGGTTTGACACCCATGCTTTATATTGTTCCATAACTCCTGCTACTTTAGTTTTGTGGAACACACTGGAGCACAATCAACACAATACTTATATGGCTGTTCAAAACTGTGCATCTATATTCAGAAGAGAGAGCCAGTCTGGAGTAAGGTTAAGGCATCAGGCTAGAAACTGGGAGACCGTGAGTTCTAGTCCCTTCTTAGGCACAAAACCAGCTGGGTGACCTTAGGCTAGTCACGTTCAAGGAGGAAATGGCAAAAGGAGGAAATGGCAAAACGCTTCTTTTCAAGGAGGAAATGGCAAAATGCTTCTTTTCAAGGAGGAAATGGCAAAATGCTTCTGAAAAACGTTGCCAAGAAAACTGCAGGGACTTTTCCAGACAATCTCCAAGAATCAGGCATGACTGAATAAAAGAAAAAAAAATCAAAATAGCAATGTTAAGAGATTTTGCAAAATCCCTTTTCCCCCTATTTTTGGAGAGTGTCACATATTTTAAGGGCTCATCTTGTTTTTCTTATTAATTCTGTACTGTATCTTTTGCGATGGCAAGTCATACCAGGTTCATTATCCAAAAAGAGCTGCTGTAGGTCACACCTCCCCAAAAGTTATATTGAATTTTTTTGGATTTATTTAAGTTTTACAAATTTAATATAATTAATTTTAATAAAAATTAAATATTGTCAATAAGATTCCTCTCTAGTCATGTATTCAATAATTTCGTTACTCTTTAATAAAAACTGCACTGTGATAAAATTTTGTGAGCTCAGTAACCATGGTTTGGGAAGCACATACTGTATGTACAGGTTAAAGTTTTCCCCTTTACCCCAGAAGAAGATACTGCAGAGATACAGCACTGAAGCATCCAATCAACCTTTCTGCTGAAAAAGCCTACTCAGGCAGCCAAGCTACATATAGGGTTAAATGTCACCAATGCAAAAGATAATTAATCTTATCTGTCACTGCAGCTGTTTCACATAATTTTCACTTAATAGCAGCAAATATCATGTATCATGGTAGGTTGAAAGAACAGTAAAGCAAAGCAAAGTTTTGAATGTATTCTTGAAAAGACAAGTTTAGTTTTCATAGGCATGACTGAAATCAATTCATCCTTAAAAGAAAGCCATGACTTTGAAGCCTATGTTTCCTCCATTAACAGTTTATAGTCATTTCTTGAAGTGTATTTCAAGGGCATGAAATATATGGTGAGAGTCACAGAACTTTGCTTAAACTTTCCTGAAAACATAGGGAAAAGGGGAAAGAACCAGAGGGAAGGATTTCTCTTTTTTCTCACGTGCATTTTTCCCCCTGCAAAGCACCTTCCTAATCATGAAAAATTCTGAGCCTTTAAATTCCAATTGTAAATGAATCAAACCGAATCCTCATCTTTCTCCACTGGTTAAATTGGATCAGTATGGCTATTTCCAGGATAAATAAGAGCACAACTAAGTTCATTCATTTAGCTAAACTGTAATGTTTAACCATTTGAACTATTTAATAAAATAAACTGTGATTTGATTTGTTTTGTTTTGGCTTACCACGCCATGTGAATCCAGCTAACTGTGGCTTGCTCAATAAATTAATGGTTTAAAATCTGGCCTCTTCAGATACAAGAATCCTGTCCACTTTGCATCACCCTACCTGTCATCCAATTGTTAAACATGAGATTTAAAAACCAACTCTATTCCATTAACATAAATATGTTGAGGGCACAAAGATTCATATCCAGATTTTTTGAGCTATGCATTCAGTTATCTGCCCTAATGAATTAATATACTTCTGTTTCTTCATACATTTCCATTTAATGCTTTTAATTTTTATTTTCCTATGAACATATTAGTATTTGAAAGAGATGGAACTGTGATAGTGCAGTGATTAGAATGCAGTATTGTAGGCTGACTCTGCCCACTGCCAGGGGTTCAATCCTGACTAGCTCACGGTTGACTTCAGCCTTCCATTCTTTCCAGGTCAGTAAAATGAGGACTCAGATTATTGTGGGCTAATGTGCTAACATTGTAAACCACTCTTAATAGTGTTGTAAAGAACTATAGAAGTGCTAAGTGCTATTGCTATTCTTACCTGTCTCTACTTAAGCATGTATACCTATACCGGTATATGTATGACATGAAATAATCCTTTTGCAATGCTTCCCAGGTAACAATGCTAGGATTCTTTTATTCTCTTTCTCACACAGAAGTGATTTCTATGTAAAAAGAAAAACAAAGGCATTAGGAAATCCTCTGACCATCTTCACCTTGATTATAGCTCTTATTTTCAAAATAACAAACATATATTTCAGTAAAATTCAAATTAGAGACAAACAGTCCATCTAGAAAGTTCTCATTAATTAGCTTTTATTACTAAAACATAACATTCATAACATGTGCATACAAAGCCAGACAAGCTGACAGAATTTCACTCCCACATTTAGTTCAAACAACCTACTCTTCACTTTCCTAGGAGAAGTCGTATTTAAAATTAAAACCCTACAAAATATTACAAAATACAAAACTAGATCCTACTGCAAAGCTTCATCAATCTGGAAATATAGATGAAATCCATAATTTGGACAACTTTCATTATGATTCATAATACAGTTCATATTAACCTTAGATTCAGACAAAGATTTAACCCAGTATTCTTAGGCAAAATATTTCACAGAAGCTGCTCAGTGTCAAGAACTCAACAGCTTAAGTGGGGATTAATAATTACACTGTTCCATGTGAAGAACTGCTTTAGAGTGCTAACATGGCTTTAACTGTATCATACAATTCCCTCTCTATCTAGTTATTCTTTGGTACTTGCGTCTGAGTACAGTATGTCTTTTCTGAGTATTCTGAGTATTTCTTTTCTTAAGTCATGAGTGGAAAACTTTTGGGTTGGGACATTACATTGTTGGAGCCTGTTCTGGACACTCAACTGACCATTAGCAGCCACAAAATACCATTTATCAAGGTGTTTTCTAGCACAATAGTATATTTCTGATGCCAGAACTATTCCTGCAAATAAGTATGAAGCTGGAGGTGATAATGAGGTGATGCTTTATAAAATATAACTAATCTATGTTTTACAATAACCTTTTAGAAAAAGAATAGTCAGGAGGATCAGGAACATAAGTGCCTGGGACACATTCAAACTATGGGACAGTCAGTTTGCCCTCTGACTTTATGGACAATTTCCATCTTTAATTGCATGTAATATTTTTGAATTTATAACATATGTAACTTGCATTATAGGATATGTAAAAATTAGGGTTTGATTATTGATTATAATCAGCCTGATTATTGAATGGAGTGCTGGAGACTCTAAGAAGTAGAGTCTAAATTAGATCCTTTAATATGCATACTAATAAATAATACAATAATGCAAATACAATAAAATAATAAAAATAAAAATACAATTGAGTTCTTAGTATTAAGAATTACGTTTAAGATAAAAATCTTTATTATACAATACATAATTGAATGTACTTTGTAGTTTTTAGTCACGCCATATCTAGCATTAGTTGTAAAATTTAAGCAATCTTATGCTTATCAACATTAATGTTTTAGAAATCTTAATGTTTCTTTGTCTTTAAAGGCTTATTTAAATATCAGAGTGTTAATAATCTTCACTCAACACTGTATAAATATTACTGCCTCCAAATAGTATAATGTGTTTATGCTTTATAATAATACAGTAAAACAGTATGAAAAGAGAAAATATAAATTAGTTAACATTAAATGACAGAGTTACTTAACTATGATTGGTATCTAAGTTATATAAGTTTAGTGTTGGAAGTGCTGATCTAGAAAGTAAGAGAGTTTCAGTAAAATAGGCAGGAACATCTTGAGTTGTACTAAATAAATGTGGAACTTTATTTTTCTCCAGTCACATATTTTAAATGCATTATTTCTTTCCAGGGCATCTTTCAGGGTTCTTTGGGGTGCAGAAAGAAGCCTGGTATTCTTAGTTTAGGTACCACTGCAACACTTAATAGGGTTGTGCAAGTGTCATGGTTTTGATCAGCCAACAGCGCTTTTGGGTAGCGCTATTGGTACCATGACTATAGCAACTGTATGCAACAATGTAAAGCAGTTGCCTTTTTCCCCAGGATTACACTCTTCTGCACATTCGGACACACTCTTTAAGACTGAATTGAAAGTGCTTCACAGTCTTGGTATGTAACCACTAAAGCCTGCATTATTGTTGTTATTGTTTTATTTGATTAACTATCCAGCCTAAAAAAGGCACTGAATAACAAGGTGAACTACAGAACCAATTAAAAATCAAGTTAAATTCCTTCAGCAATAATGTAATCATTTGAGGCTGCTATGTGAGTAACATTATTTAAAAAAAAAAAAAACCTAAAGCAACTCATTGGAAAGACAAGGCACTTTTGCCATACTAACCTGCCTTTTGCCTGTTAAGTGCCTCTTTGTCAGCATAATGTTTTCATCAATCTGCGTTGAAATGACTTGTTTTAAATGTATCTTTTTTTACTTGATTTTATTGCTGTATCTTTTTTCTAGGATTTAACTAACATGTATAATCTCTCTGGATAGTTTTTGTTGCAGTAAATATTTTAAAAATGAATTCAGAATGTCTAAAAAAATTGCTTATTGTGTAACAAATTCCTGCATAAAAACTATGAAGAAATTGTTCCTTAATTACTAAGATAGTATTATAATAGTATCCGGCAGAGATGCCAGTCTCTGTGTGTGCCACACTTCTGGGCAGCTGCTCAGACTACAGAGGAATCAGCAATCATTTTGTAACTATAGATGAGATGGGCCAAAGCCACCCAGCAGTTTACACATCTATTCTACAACTGCGCCTTTGTGACATGATAGCCATGTCCAGACAAATCTGCCTCTTTTCCTTAGGCAAAGAAAATGTTTTATCATTTCTAACTATAGAACTGACATCTAAAAAGTTCAAAGAAACCATGTCTTCTTTCGGTTGTTTCCTCCAAACATTTTTAGTAAGCATTACTGGCATACCTCTGATATGTGCTCCCAAATTGGAATGTTAATTCTGCTGAACATGCATTGTTTACTAATCCCCTGTAAGGCCTCTCTCTGCTTCTCTTTAATCCATAATAATACCATTGTTTTATAAATCCAATTGTGGATTATGGGACTCCGACCAATACACAATATTAGAAATAATATAGTTTATCATGTTAAAATGGCCTTTTTAAAAAAGAAGGGCTGGATTCAGATTAAGTTATTGTTTCTTTATCCCCACAGGAAATGTGTAGGATTTCTGTTAATTCTGTTAATTTGTTCAATTGATTTTAATTCAGTAAAAGTATGCTTAACATAGTTTGGCTAAATCAGATTTCTTTGCAAAGCATGACGGATTTAGTCTAGATCCAACCAAATGTTTTGCCAAGCCATATGAACTCAAAACAGAAGTACATCTTAAATGTGTTTTACCACATTTTAATCCAAACTTCACCAGGAAATTTTCATATTATATAGATAGAAATTAATACACTCCCAAACTGGGATGCAAAACATCTAAGTATTACATATTGTTCAGTCAATGTAATTATTGTGATATTTTTGGAATATCCAACACGGTATTATCAGAAAAGCCATTTTCCCCCTTCCATTGTTTTAAGAAGTAAACTCAACTGCTTTACATTTTATGACCTCCTTGATGCTCTGACCTAGGCTTCACAATATCACGCAGACCTTGTCCCAACAAAACCCCTTTTTACTAAGCTAATGTGAATTCCTATGATTCATATCCAGCAAAGTCCCGACAAACAGTCTTTCAAGGGTTAATTACAACCACAGACCTTTTCAGGTTTGGAGTGTTGCCAGGCCAATAGCTTCCAAGTGTAATGCTGTACAAGAAAATACTTGGCAAGGAGTCTCTGTGAGTCACAAACAAATCTTCACACAAATTAAATGAACAAATTGTCACCTGCAAACACCACTCCCCTTTTGCTCCTATTTATTCTCTATGGGAGGGGCCATTCACTGTCCACCTGTGTCTTTACTCCTGAGTCGACCCTTGTTCTTTAATTGTTCCCTTCTCCTGATATCTCTGTGCATGCGCACACTGGGAACAGGGTCCAGCTGTTCTTCTGCCCCACTGATGTCTAACTCCAAAGGCAGCTGATAACTGTCGGACGGCCTTAGCCCCACCTCTGCCTCCAATGCAGAGCACTCATCAGAGCCTTCCTTAGACTCCAGGACTGGCCCATGTTCCTCCCCAACCTCCTCACTGTTCGAATCTGCCACCAGCTCTGCTGGCCACTGGCGGGCCATAACAACATTCTGGATGACATAGTCCCATAAAATTGAAACCTGTCTATTCCTTATTATAGTTTAGCACAGGGGTCTCCAACACCCAGGCTGTGGAATAGTACTGGTCCATGGGCTGTTGAGAATCAGGCCATGCAAGCAGTGGGCGAGCACACAAAGCTTCACTTGCACATGTGCAGAAGCTAGGTTGTGCATGCAAAACCATCCCTTCTCCCCCACCCTTGCCACTGCTGCCACCCCATGAAGTCAGAAATGTTTAGAAGATGACTGAAAACACATATTTTTCTCCTATCTTTTTAGAGCATTAGAGGATTTTTTTTCTACTGAGAACTTTGTGCTTTTAATATTTACCTTGCTACCTTGCCTTGGAATCTACCACATAGTGATCTAAGAAAGGCTGGTCTCAATACAATTGCTCTCTTGTAGAATACCCTCCTCCTACTGGTCACAAAGATGCACTCTAACCTGCACTGTGTACTTCTGATTTATAAATCAGCATTTGTTTTCATGGACAGAAATTTCCAATACTTTATAATAGCATTTTCCATACACACAGATATATAGATATTAGATATGTAGTCACATACACATACCGTAGCTTATAGATCAAAGGTTGACATCAACTTAGGGGAAAAAAGTTACTTGAAAGCAACTTTACAAAGCAAACAAAAATAATTTTTAAAAGCTTCATAATCCAGTATGTTTATCAAAATCTATTCTTGTCTATGCATAGATCAGACCCAACGCCTTCCAATAGCAATTGCGGTGGTGCAGAATTTTGCAACTTTCCTGGAGATTTCACTAGACTGATCTCTTAATAAAATACTTACAATCTCTGATTGCGGCCAGCCCAAGCATCTGCTAATAAGGGGAGAAATTAGCTCTGCTTTGCAAGGTAAGGTATAAAGGGCAACTCAATAGAACATGCACAGCTGTCTCAACCTCTACTTCCAAGCACACTGATAAGCATTCCTGGTAAGGGATGTTATTATTCATAATCTTTCAAGGCATAGGGCATCAGATCTTGCCACTGTGAATGCCCTTCCATGAGGAACAGAAATAGCATTATAAGGGATGTTGCCATGCTCTCTATAATGATAAAAAAGTTCAAATCTAAAATCTCTGCTTAACTTCAGCAAAGATCGTACATAAAAAATGAATCATTTGTATTTTAAAAAATTATACTTTTAGGCCTTGCTTAAGATGTCCCATGTCTTCATGGATTAGGCGGATCGATATAGGGTCTTCCTGTGATGATAACCAAGTAATGAAATGCACTTCTCATAGACCAGGGATCAATACAGAGTGCTTTTAGGTACTGGATATCCCATATACCTTAAAATGCAGGTCCTTTGAAATTCAGATGTTTTCCTAGGAGTCCAGCATTCTCAAGTGACATTTAATAACATTTCAGTAAGAAATTGCCACCTTTATATGAGAATTTGGTTTTTTTTATTATTTAAAATTCTGTGGGCGAGGATCCAGAACCTGGGGGGGGGGGGGAGATGATTACAAGTGTTGGTAGTAGAA